>PVJH01003371.1:0-143732 GCA_004026705.1 Nesogale talazaci
AAAAAAAATCACCCTTATAACATGACCAGTAGGTAACATCTCATCATAAATGGAGAAAGGGTCAAAGTAGTCAAGGATTTCCTCTTGCTGAGATCCACAGTCAATGCTCACGGGGGAAGCAGTCAGGAGATCAATATACCTGACATTTGATAAATCTGCCGCACAAGACCTCTTTGAAAGATGAAAAGCAAAGATGTCTCTTTGAGGACTAAGGGGTGATGAACTCAAGCCACAACGTCAATAGCCTCATTTGTACATGAAATTTGGACATTGAACAAGAAAGACCAAAAAAGTAAGGAAGCAAGAGAGAGAGAGAGAGAGAGAGAGAGAGAGAGATGCATTTAAACTATGTTGTGGGTGAAGATTAGTGAGAGTACATACTATGGACTTCCCAAACAACCAAGAAATCTCTTGGAAGAAATGCAACCAGAAGGTTGTACTTAGAGATAGGGGTGGAGAGACATCATGGCCTGATGTTGCCCAAGTGATGGGGAGGGTCCAGTTGCTGGTGAAGGACAGCGTGCCAGGTGAAGAGGAAGTGTGATGAACAAGGGGAAAGAAGGCAGCGGACACATGGCCGCAAGGCTGAGCTCCCATGCAAGCAGCGCTGTGAGGATGCCGCAGGACTGGGGGGGTGTTTAGTTGTGTGGCAAACAGCGTCACTATGAGCCAGAGGTGACGCAACGACCTCGAACACAAGCAACAATGCTGTTCCTGCCTGTTGTCTCCCGTCATCCTTCTTGATTTGTTTTAAATGTAGGTCTTAATTTCAGTTTCACTTAATTTTTGTGTTTGGTGTGAGGAACGGATCTTGTTAAGTGTTTCTGAAAATGAATACATAGTTCTCCCAGCATCCTTTGTTGGAGACATTTTCATTTATCCCTTTAACGTACTTGTGCACCTTGTTGAAGCTCTTCATAGGTGTATACTTCACCCCGTGTTGAAGCTCTTCATAGGTGTATACTTCACCCCGTGTTGAAGCTCTTCGTAGGTAGATAGATGCGAGGTTTTCCCATCAGCTCTACTGGTTAAAGTGTCGACGGTTGTATCAATACAAAGCTGTTTTGACCACTGAAGCTGTGTACAAGATTTTCAGAATTCTTCCTCTTCTCCAGTAATGTTCATTGTTCATTGGCATCTTTTCTCTTTCCATAAAAATTGATTTTGTTGTTAGGTGCCTTTGGTTGGCTATACACACAACAAAACTAAACACAGTTCTATAGAGATATAGCCCCCAACATTAAAACAGATCCATAGAGACAACAGAGATTCTGGGAAATGATGGAAGCAGACAGACAATGGGGCATAAAGGTTTCTTGTCCCTATGTCAGGAGCAAAGCATCAAGGATATTTCTCTCTATATATTTGTGTGTGTGCACGCACATGTGTGGATATATATATTTATATATAATGGCACTTACAGATCTTTTGAAAGGCATGCACGCCATACAACGAGCATATTAAATGGTCACTGGGTAATAAGCAGGTCACAAGAAGTGATTTGAGTCTTCACCTTGACCTAGTTGATCTTGAATGCTCCTGAACCTTCCCTAGTGGAGTAATCTGTGATCAGCATATAGGATTGGAGGCTGGAATGTGAGCTCAGACTTCTGTTTTCTGTCATGTGAACTTGCTGACATTGGACACCATCTGGTATCATCTTCTATACATGGTGGGTGGTACAACTCAGTAACTGATTTAGTAGGAAGAGTGGTGAACATGATGGCAAGTGAGAGCTGGGATATTTTCGGTGTGTGTGTGGAGGAGCATGTGAGTGGCATGAAGTATGCAGCCTCTGCCATTCACTAGTTCAGGTTGAGGGAATGGATGATGCATGGTCATCTAGTGTGGTCATCTAGTCATTACCACTTACTCATGGCTATACACTTTCATGACTGCTGGCACTCATGTATCTAGGGAATATGGTGGGTGGCAGACAGATGAGAGTACCAGAGAATAATGTTCCACTTGTTGGGTGAGCTAAGAGGTAGCAAAAAGTACTGGAGGGGAAAGTGGGAGACTTACATTATGGTCCCTAATTGGGTTGAGTAGCTAGATTATAAAGCCCCTAATAAAGCTTGAAAAGAGGTTCTTAGAGGAAAATTGGCTGGGGAAACTTCCCACCTACACTGCAGAAATCTATTTTGTCACACAGCTCACTCAACCTGGAAACTTAGGACTGCATCCCTATTTTGTGGATGTCAACCTCCTTGGATTTCATCTTCTCTTCTTACTTCCTTTCTTAGTCCTCCTATATCATGATAAACTCAGATCGCTTCTCTTCAAGGGTTTTTTATAAGCTTCTCTGTTTCCATCTTGGCTCCACACATACTTCTGTTAATGCTCTTCTACCTCCTTCCTAGATATCCAGGTGCTGGCATGTAATCGCCTCCGGAACACTTCCCTCTAAACCAGTGATGCTCACCCTTCCTCATAAGATGACCTTTTAATATAGTTTTTCTCATGCTTGGTGACCCCCAACCATAAATTTATTTTTGTTGATACTTCATAGCTTTAATTTTGCTACTGTTATGAATTAGGCAGCTCTAAACTATTAAGAGACATTTTACATGCCAAGTATTTTCTTGCCATTACTGCCTCTACAGTCTATTTTACCAAAGAGAAAGGTGACCAAAACCCCAAATCATTTCAGGTACAAACCTTGTTACATTTGTTCAGTTTTTACCTTCATTGACATTAGCCAATCAAACAAGAAAGCATTGAACTTTACCCCCAAGATACAGTAAGCTTTCTTCCTATTATGTGTCACTACTGCCACAATGTTAATTCCCTGTTGTTGATGATCACTGTTTCTTCATCTTTTAGTCCCTATTGCCCAGAGCAGGTTCTTGCTGTCGGAACTATAACAAGTAAATATGGTTCAAGAAAATGTATTCTGAATTTCAATGCAGAGTTTTGAGTTACTATTATGAACAATTTTCAAAATAGAATGAAAAATAAGCTTCTAGTATACCAAATTTTCATATAATCAAGTAGCTGGTTCAAGTAATACAATTCTGTTAGAAGCCAAGTCAGTAATATTTTATAGAAATTAAGGATAATGGAATTCTACTTAAAACCTAACCTATTCTATCTATTCTGTGAGAGTATCCTGAAATCATTAATTAAGGCACTAATTAGTGCAATAAGCAATTTTAAGATGTCTTGAGAGAATAAATAATTTTAATACAAGAATAAATATGAAAACAATATGTGTAGCTATTTTACATTTTCTTTTTTCTTGCCAAATGAATTTCTAAGCTGCAAAGGAGATTTGTGACATTTCAGTTCCCTGTACACCATCTGTTATTTACTTGACATGACGTTGCTGTGGTCAGTCTGTTGAAATTCAGTTTTGTGTAGATTACCTCTAATGCACACTGGACCTGATCTAGTTTTCAACATTTTCTATATTTTTCTTGTGTTTTGTATTGCTTTTGTTTGTGCACATTAGGATTTATTTCAGATGTGTTATATCATTTGGGATCACCCTCTTAAAGTTGTTTTCTGCTTTTTTTGGTATATGAAGCTCAGGGTTGATGAGTTTATAAGGACACCTAGTAGAATAAGGATTTCGGGAGGACAAGGCATATAGAGTAGTGAAGATGGTGATGGGTGAGGGGGGTAAGGAAGATGGTGTCAAGGAGTTCAAGAAAAAAATGTTTAGAAATGATTGTGGTAGCCATTATGCAATTCTGCTCATCATGATTGGACTATGGAATGACATGATATATGTATTAACTCCTAATTAATAATAAATTTTGAATACAGAAATTATCCACATATATGCGTGCTTTAGAAGATCATTTTTTATGAGATCATATGGGAAATGACCTTTTAGGTTTTTACAGTTATAATAATGGAAATAGAATTCATTATAGGGTTGAATTAATTAAAATACAGGTGGGTATTTAGTCCAAGTTCAATGACTCAGAAGTGATTGTTGATGTTCTATCTATATCTATCTATCTATATCTATCTATCTATCTATCTATCTATCTATCTATCTATCATCTATCATCTATCATCTACCTATGAATCTATCTATCAAACAAGATAGATCTGTCAATCTATCTATTTATCTGTCTATCTATCTCACGCTTCAATGGCACAGTTGAGGGTTCCTTAAGTGGTCATCCTTAGGTCAACAGATCACTAGTTTGTTTGTTGCATGGGTTCATGCAATTGACTTATCAGCTGATAGCAAAAAATCTGAACTCCTGTGTCACCAGGATCCTTTAGAAATGATCAAATCTTTTTATTAGGAGAGAATATAGCTATCTTAGCTGTTTTGTATTTATTGGTCTTCACAAAAACTGTGTCTCCTATGAAAATTCGTGGAAAAAGTCTTGTTTTCAGAATTTTTTGACACAGAAAGCACCATAACTGTCTTTTCATTAATACACCGCTTTAAATTTTGCAATGAGTCATATATAGCCCTGTGTCTCTTGCTTTCATTTGATGTATGAATCATACGAGGAATAATTCATAAACTTATTAATGAAAGAACATTAAAAATAGAGGCAATTTCAAATATTTTCAAGATGAAATGAGAAAATGGATCCTTGATGTTGATGAGTCTATTTTGACAAGGCACAGGATAAATACTGAGAATAGTACAGAATTGTTTAAAAAATATTATTTACCTAACATAATGGGAGAACTATCCATTATGCTCTTCTAGATGTTTATTTTGCTGAAATACATATGGCTTTCAGTAATAAATCTATTGTTAGAACCTAATATTTCTAGTTCATTTAAACTATATTGGGGCTGAACCCCAGTGGCGTAGTGGTTGAATGTGGGACAGCGGCCCATTGACTTTGCAGTTCAAATCCAGCAGCAGCTCTCTTGGAGCAAGGCTGGGTAGCTCCTACTCCCACCAGAGGGCAGTGATGCCCCCCCCCCCAAATATATTGGTCAACATAATACCCAGCCAACTATGTGGATTAAGTTAGAAAGTCCACTTTCACTATATTTTCTTTTTTAATATAGATTTTATTGAGGGCTCTTATAGTTCTTATAACATTCACTACATCATTTATATTAAGCATTGTATTAAGCACTTGAGCCCTTATTATAAGCGCCTCTTTCCCCATTTCCTCTAGTTCTTTTATTATTATTTTAAATTCCAGCTCCTGATATTTCCCCTCCTTCCTCATTCCCCATGAACCTGTAATAATTTTCAAATTGTTATTATCTTTTAATATCATACACTGTCCAATGTGTTCATCCACTCAACTTGCTGTTATCTGCACCTAAGAGGAGGTTATATGGAGACCCCTGAACTTAGTCCCCCCTTTCTACTTCACCCTCCATCCCCCCTCCTGCTGTCACCACTCCCACCTCTGGTCCTAAAAGCATCATCTATGCTGAATTCTCCATGTTTCTGACTTCAGTGTATATCTCCTGGTCTAGCTGGATCTGTCTCATAGAATTGGGATCATGCTAATGGGTGGGAGGAAGCATTTGAGAACCAGAGGAAAGTTGCACATTTCATTGGTACTACACTGTACCTTGACTGGTTCATCTTTTCGCTGCAACCCTTCTATAAGAAGATGTTGCTTCACTTATTATGGCCTTTGGATCCCCAATCTTCACCGCCCCTCATTTATAATGATATAATTTTAGTTCTTTGATGCTTGATACCGGATCCTTTTGACACCTGGTGGTCACACTGGCTGTGCTTCTTCCATGTGGGCTTGCTTCTGAGCTGGATGGCCGTTTGTTTACTTTTGAGCCTTTAAGACTCCAGGTGCTACATCTTTTGATAGTCAGGCACCATCAGCTTTCTTCACCACATTTGCACATTTTTGTTGTCAGTGATCATATCAGGAAAGTGATCATATAATGTTATGATTATTAATTCTAGAAACCTGATAATTGATCCTTTTGTCAGCTCTTGGTCCCACAAGCTGATGTGCTTCTTCCATGTGGGTTTTATTGCTTCTAAGCTGGATGGTTGCTTGTTTACTTTGAAGCTTTTAAGACCACAGACACTATATCTCTTGATAACTGGGCACACTCAGCTTTCATCACCACATTTGCTTAAGCACACATTTGTTTTCAGTGATTGAGTCAGGGAGGTGCACATCATGGAATGCCAATTTAATAGAACAAAATATTCTTGCATGGGGGAGGTACTTGAGTGGAGTTCCAGTGCCATCTGCTCTCCAATACTAACCCTATAAGTATATGCACATTGATTTATTTCTCGATTATCATATATAAATATATTCACCTATGTACATGCCTGTATTTAAACCTCTATAAATGCCCCTTGCTCCCCAATTCTTTCTTCTATTTCCTTATACCTCCTCCCAACCCACCATCATGCTCAACCTCCATTTGGGTTTCAGTAATTTCTCTCTGTTACATCAGTCTTCATCAATCCCTGTCGGACCGCTCACACCCACCCTGTCACTGTTTTTGAAACACTTGTTATTCACTTATTCCTGGGCTGGTCAATACCACCTCCTTTCACCCTCCTCCCCTTCTCCCATGTCCACCACCGAACCATCAGTCCTATAATTTTTGCCTCCAGACTGTTCATCCAGACTATTTTATCTAGAAAGACCTGCAGAGAAAATAATATGTACCAAAAAAGCATCCTAAAATTAAGCAACCACAACAAAAAAGAACAAGGATAATATCAACATAAAACCCCAATGCCCAATACATATATACATATATATATATGTAAAAATATAAAAATAATAACAATATAAAAACCTGTAAATAGTTTAAGGTCTGTTCATTGACCTCCAGGCAAGTCCCCTAATTGAGTCGGATGGGGTGCCACACCCTGGCCCAAAAGTATATCCTTGGCACTCCTCTGAAGGTCCATGCTCTGTTGCACACCCTCAGTTTTTGCTGTGGTATGGTTGGGCCAGACAGGGTATAATCCTGATCCTGTTGCTCCATTGGTGACCCCAAAAGGCTTTGGGTCAATGAGATAGCCCTATTTCATAATGCAGTCGGCCATATTATCCTCTCTCTCCATTGACTGTTCTGAGTGGGAATATCATCCTGAAGGCTTGGTGGGACAGGATGTACTCCATTCTCTCGCCCTCCCCCTTCATTTGTTCTCATATACTATGTCTTCTTTGGTAGCATTTAGAAGATCTGTAAATTCTTTTTGACAGATCAATGTGACTCTGACAAGTTTAAAATTTCACAGCAGAAATGCTTACACATTTCTCCTTCAGCTAATATGCATTGTTTTCAAAATAAATACAGGAAACCATATTTTTGAGGTTATATTTCATACTAAAGTAAATGATCTATTAATTTGATACATTTCAGAAATGAAATACCAATTTCTATGATGTGAGTATAGAAGATTTCCAAGAATTTGACTAGTTTTCAAGCTTCATGTTTTTAAAAAAAACCTAGAAAGCCTCTGGTTTTAGGAAACTACTTTTGTGTGGCCTCTTTCTTTCCCAACAAACCATAGGTGACCTTACCTTCAAAACACCAGGGTCTCCCTGTCATCAGGTCCAAAGGATTTTGACAAATTTATTTTCTAAACTGGAAAATGAGATCATTGAGCTAAAAATAAAATTTGGGCTTTAGTATATTTAGTACAGTAAAATAAAATTGAATTTACCCTTGAATTTTAAGTTATTGATCTTACACAAATTTTTATTCAGGTGCAGAGGGAATTCAGGTTTGTAAAGCATAATAATTTGTTTCTGTAATTGAAATGTTATGCAGATAAACTTAAAAGGAAACTGTCAGAGAGGCACAGAGGAATAAGGAGACCGAAACATGAACAACTCAGTTTTTAATACATATACAGTACCTTAATATTATTTGCAAAACTAAAGAAAGAAAAAATACACAAATCAAGATTCACAATGTATGTACAATTAGATGCCATTTGGCCTTAGGCTTAATTAAACCATTCAATGATTTTTAAGAAAAAATCATTCTTCAGTAGAATGACATGTGTTATCTTTGAAATACACTTGTAGAGTCAGTCATTAGCCAAAAATTATATATCTATACACATTCTGCATTGCTTTTACGATAAATTTAATTAGTGATAATCCTTGAGCTCATTGGTATTAATTTTAATTCCATAAAAATATGAGTATATCAAACTTTTAAATGGAAATGTTTCCACAAAACCTGCACAGGATCATATTCTGCATCCTGTAAGCTAAAAGACTTGGTATTACTTTCTTCCTCTTTTTTTGCCTGTTTATAAATATCTTAAGATCATTCTCATTTTCTTGATCAGTATCTTAGTCACCTAAGGAAACTGTCATCTTGAATTGGTTTTTATCTTCAAAATAATAGATTTTCAGAAATATCAGGAAACCAAACCTTTCTGTTCAGGAATTCACATATAACTTCTGTCATCATTTCTACTACCATAATAGTGAACCAGCAGTCTGGACCATGCTCTGAAGGCAGGTTGATCTCCCCTTGCTTCAAAACCTCAAAGATTGCATCACAACTTTGGCAACACTGGCACTCACTGGACATCTTAAAGTGGTAGAAAAGTGTCATACACATATTCACATATGGACAATTCTCTCTCGCTTTCTCTCAATAATGGTATTGTAATACACTTAAGTTGTTTCATTATATGCTTCATTTGTTTTAATTGATGCTGAGTTGACCAGAAGTCACTGTACTAACACAGACAAAGAGGAACACTGGCTCACTGGAGTTTTCCAGCATGAGACTGTAAGCAAGTAGAATGCCAGTACTGTCTTCTCGGGGTGAGTACCAAACACCAATCTGAAGTTAGTGGTCCAGTGCTTAAACATTTGCATCACAGCTCCCTTATTTAATTCCTCTTAGTCCTGAAGGACCACAAAGATACTCTCTTTTTCGCTTTTGTCTGATAGAGCATGTGCAAAAGTATGAAGAGAGAAAATAGACTATTTTTAATAGGCTCTATCTATGTCTTTTTCCCTCTCAGCATTCGTGAGTCATAATCACTTCCAAATCAAAGCAATGCTACACAAGGTAGAATGACTGATTTGAATTTTCAAGACTATGAATCTTTTGGAAGTCGAAAGCCTGACCTTTCTCCTAGAAAGGGGCTGGATGCCTTGAACCACTGTCCTATTAATCCACTATACCACAAGGGTTCCTTAGGAATGGGATAAGATAGAGAAATTAAGTGGAGAGTTTTTATTCTGCCACTCCTCTTTTATTCAATTGCTATGAGATAGTAACCTAGATTTGGGTTAATTTGCTATTGCTTTGTCATTTATGAAATTCTAAACATAAAAACACAAAATTATTTTCTAATAGAAATTCTAAGAAAAAAATTTTGTTCTATGCAGAACCAATTTTCTTCAGTGTTAAACTCTATGAATATAAACATATATATTATACTTGAAATTAACCATTTATCTATCATTTATTTCTTCCAAATCAGTATCCATATTATAAAACAATAAAATGAAATGAAATTTGTATTTGCACTTCAAAATGTCCCTTAAATTCTGCCTCTTTTTTATGCAGAGATCATTGATTTGACATTTACCAACTTTTTTTTTGTTAAATTATGTTTAAATTTAAGAAAGGTTTGTATTAATGAAGTTAGAAGATTACAACAATCTGGGAAAAAGACAAACACTGTGGTTATTTATCAAAGCAAAAGGAGCAATGCACTGAGGCAATATTGATAACGGTTGCAAACATGAAAGATTAGAAGGGGAAGGTGGGAAAATTCCCCTCTCCCGCAAACAATGGAAGAATAGAAATATTTATTGACTCTTCAGGGTCACCTTCTTAGATAATAGCTTCATTTTCTAAATTAAGTGTGAATTTGACCATCTAATATTGTACATTGTCTGTTCCTTGTGGTCTATAATAGTCAGTCCATTCACAAAGGACTTTTTTGATTATATAACAAGATTCAGAGTATAGATGCAAAATATATGGCTATAATGCACAAAACAACATAAGCTGAAAAAAGTTTGGATCAGAACTCGATATGTCATTTGGCATAAAACATAATTGAAATCATTGCAAAAATTTAATGAGGGAATAGAGTTTTTAATGCTGAATATTCTCAGAAAGAGCTTCTATGATAAAATAAGTGAAGATAGCAAAGATTTAAGGGAAAAAAGAAACCAACAAAAAGTAGCACTGAGGCTGAAAGAGGCTTAAATAAAGAGAGAGGCTTATATCTACCAGAGAGAGGCTTATATCTGTATTTAGATGTCTAATTCTATGAGCAGTGAGTAAATAAAAATGGGGGGAAGGAATAATTGATGCACTTCGTTACACACACGTGTGCGCATGCATAGGCATGGACACATGCAAGCGTTAAGTCACAAGGTGTAGTTGTTCAGGTCCTGTTGTCTACACACAGGGGTTTATTCCAAACAAAATAGTCTTAGACATGGTTCTACAGTCATTAATTGAATGCATACATGTTTTCCTCATCAATACACTTGTCTAATTAAGCAAACAAATACAGAACCAAACCTAATACTAGTAAGTCAGTTTGACCACATATCTTCTAGTACAGGGTAGAACTGCCTCTGAGAGTTTCCAAGGTGGTAACTCTTTACAGACTAAAGATTTCATCAAACTAGAGGCTTCAGTGGGCTTCTGCCAGGCCAGTAGAAACTGAGGAAGGGAGGTCATCTCAGAAGACCATTTTAGAGATATCAAAGGGAAATCTTAACAGACATTCTCAAAGAGTGCACGATAGTCATGGAACAAACTATGAAGATGTCAGAAAATTGAAAATGCATTGGTAAGAACAAGTTCAGAAAAAAATGCACCAAGGAATTTTTTCCACATTAATCTATTGCATCTACTTAATTTCCAAAGTTAGTAAGGAGTCAATCTGTGAAAATTTTATTTGACAATCTTACCTAGGCTGAGCTCCGGTGGCGCAGTGGTTGTGCGTGGGACTGCGGCCCACTGAGATGGAGGTTCAATTCCAGCTCCACAGGAGCAAGGCTGGTCCTCCTACTCCCACCACCTGAGGGCAGTGATGCCCAAAACAACAACAACAACAACAACAACAACAAAATCTTACCTAGTCCACTCTACAGTCAGACCTTGCTCTTTCAGACTTCCTTTTTCTAAATAAAACTAAAAATGTAATTTAAAAGGAACACAATTTGAGTCCCTAAAGTAAGCTAAAACTACTGCTTCCTGGTGACATTAGAATGCAGAATTGTATGGTGAATGGAAACACAGTAGAAAGTTAGATGGAGGCTATGCTGAGAATCAATAGTTTCATATTTTTCCATTTTTGTTTAACTGAGGTCCCTATGGTTCTATAGGATTATTTTTGACATCCTTTTTATGTGACCAATGTTCATGTGCAAATATTGAACTCTGGTGTTTTTGTTTTCTTTATGATTTAAAATCTAGATTGTTGTGTTAGAGTTCTATTTCATCATTTGTGTTGGGGGGAACAGTTAATCAGCTTGAAGATTTTTATTCTTCTTTTCTCTATTGTTCTCATAGAAGGTTTGTTCATGAGCGCCATCAATTAGATACAGATTAACAGCTCTCCTATGTAGCACAGTAGGACTGACCCACAGTGCTTTCCAGGTTGTAACTCACTCAGCAGCACCACTACAAATGACCTGGATATCTGACCCATAGACATGACAACCTAGAAAACCCTGGGAGTTAGTCCTACTGGGTCACCTGAGATCACTCAAGGTCAAAATTGACCAAAAGACAACAAATTAAAAAAAATCTTTACATAAGCGACTTAATATGCATAATGAATCCTTTATGTGGGCTATACTGACAGTGAAGAGATTTTGTTGTATTTTTATTCCAATAGTGTCTTCTGTTAAGATAGGGGAACGCAGTTGCTTTAATAAATTGGTTTTGGTGGGAGAAGAACATAACATTTAAAAATAAGTTATTTGGTTAATAATGCATTTTTATTGTAATTATCCTAAAACCTCTCCCATATACATCAATAAGGACACAATACTAAAAGAAGAAATAGATTATAAAGCATAGGAAAAAGATTCCAAAAAGCTTACATATTCATGGCAAATGACCTATTTATTAGATGCGTTATATAATTTTCAGAAAATTAAATATGTTCTGAAATTTCAAATTTTCTGGTCTACTTGATATTCCTCCCACCCTTATAAAGCTATACCCTGTCTGTTCTTTCATAAATTCAGGTACCATTTTCTCCCACAAAAAATAAGAGACCAATAACAAGAAATAGCAATAGCACTAAAAGCAGACTGATAATGATTATGGGACACTATTGTCATTTGAACCTCAAAGCCTTTCTTCAGGCTTCTTATGAGTCTTCAGTACAGAGCGTCTTCTCACATATGCATGACAAAGCTGTAGTGCACTTATCGCTACCAGCGCTGTTGTTTATTAGACAAGGGCACTGCTTGGAATCCATAGTAGAATCTGGTAACTTTCTGGGAAATTAAAAAAACACATGTCACTGACCATCATGTGTCCTAATCAGATAAAATCAGTATTTACTATGTACAATTCTTTACACCAAGTGTTGTAGCCAACAGAATAGTATGGAAACACTCCCATGTTCAAAGATTGGATATACTTATAAAAGTTATTCTGTGTGTGCATAAATAATCTATAAACTATATTGAATGAAGCTTAAATTGATATATGAACATATAGATGTGAGAAGAAATACCCCATCATAAAGTGAAAGAAAAAGGTGAAAACAATACCACTAAACTTTCTAAAAAAGAACACATGACTTGGCACACAAAATCTTTCTCTAAGGGTGTTTTGGCATGATAGAAGTCATTCAACTATACATATACAGATATAGCTAGAGGAAGAATGCTTTACTTGTGGATACCTTGTGTTACATGTAAATGTCAAACACAACTAGCAATGGAATTTATCATTCAGAATATTTCATATGCATATGTTAGGATACTTTATTCTATTTTTATGTGCACTCCTATATTAAAAGTCACTACTATAATAAATGTTATAGAGCAAATATTATAAAATACACTGATTGAATTTAATCCTTGATTAGTGGATTGAGAACACATGAGAACAGTGAGATTACATTTCAACGGCGATAAAGCAAATCTGACTGTGCAGTATTTTGCAAAGCAGGTTGTTTACCTTCCCAAGTATGGAATACAAAATTCAATCGTTTCCAAATTGGCAAAAAAAATTGGAAGCGGGGTGGGGACAAAATTCCAAAGTTTTTTGAAAAATAAATTGTCAAAATATTTTTATTATTTTTCTCCATTCATTTCATTAGTCCTTAATGGGTGTTTTGTGTGCCAGATTCTGTACAGATTTGAAACAAAGGAGTTCTTTCAAATTATAGAGTATCAATAATTAAAATGATTATGAAATAATCAGTATCAATAATTAAATGGATTGCGAAAATAAGATTCAGTCAAAAGTTAATGAATTTGTGCAAGCAAGTTCAAGAACATATCTATATCTAGGTCTAGGTTTAGATCTATTTATATGTATCTTTCCACCTAGCTACCTATCACTCTCTCTCTCTCTCTCTAACCGAGAGAGAGAGGTATAGCTTTAATTTCAGCTCCATCAACATCCAACCTTATATGCAAAGGTTTCGTTTGGTGTTTTTGTTTGGTTGTTCAAAGGAAAGTCTCCCTCTATGTGTTCATGATTTCTTCATCATGGTTTAGAAAGTCCTCAACCGGACCCTTGCAGCACTAAACCAGGGACGGGATACAAGCAGAAGAAGTTTTTCTGGTTGTAGGTTCTGGGACTTTGTCCAGGTGACAGGCGTGGGCGCTAGGAGGCCAAGACTGCACCTGCGCTCACGCAGACGGAGCAGTGAACCGACTTGGGCTCACTGCACTGGCACTGGCGTAATGCTTCCTTCCTCCTGCTGAAATGAGATCTGCCGTGGTTCAGTGCTGCTAATTCCATTTTCTGCAGCCTCCACCCGCACCTGAAGCTACATTGGTTGCCGCAGCAGCAGTAATGACAAACAGAAGCGAACTTACATAAGGCTTTCAGAGAGTGTTCACACAAAGTCTGAATCACAACGCCCTATTTCATAGAACATATTGTGAGCATTAAGTGATGGATATATGTATGTATAGGATTTGAGTGTACAACAAGTACAGCATTAAAATTAATCATGGCAAAATAACCATTGTCACACTACTCTGATGATCACTTAGTGGAAAGACACAGCGATAAATATAAGCATATACACATGCAGTAATTTCAAGTCTCACCTACTAAATTTATCTTTTTGTTTGTTTGTTTTGGGTGGCATCATTGCCTTCTGGTAGTCGTGGGAATCACCTACTAAATTTAAATAAATTAAGGAAATGTAAATAAAAATGAACAATAATGAGATAAATAGAATCAAAAGCAGATCTGGCTTTATGAATTCTAAACCTGGGGAAGGATATCCTTGAGATAACTACAAAGAAAAATTTCAAAAGAAAATGCAATAGACAACTTAAACATTGAACAATTTTTCACAAAATAAAAGCAAAAAAATCTAAATGGCAAATTAACAAGAGAGAAATGAAAAGATCAAGATATAAACCTAAAACAGCAATTATAAATATATAAGAAAATAGCAAAATATGATAAAATGGGCAACAAAATTGATGTCTAAAAAAATGCTTATTAGGCATCAGAGAATACAGCTAACAAGAAAAATGTGTTCTATCAATTTGTGAGCATATGTAAATGATTATATAAAATTAAACAAAGTCCTCAAAGGATGTGACCTATGTCAGGTAATTGCTGTCTAATGCAATGTTTTTGAAGGACAATTTAATAATATGTATTGAATCCTTCAAATAAAGGATGGGAAATAATAATTTTGAGCTTCTTTTTCTTTTCTTTTGTTTTGTTTTTTTTGGGGGGAGGGCATCACTGCCTCTGGTGGTTGTGGGAGCGACCCAGTGCTACTCCTGAGAGCTGCCGCTGGATTTGAACTGCCAGCCCCGCAGGCTGCAGTCCTGCACTCAACCACTTACACCACCGGGGCTACAGGCTGAACTTTTTTTTCTTCAAATACCAAGATGTCCCAAAATACAAATATAACACACCCTTCCCATAGTGTTTCTTTTACCAACCTTTTTAATCACTCAAATAGTCCAGAATTAGAGGCATAGATACACACATCATGAAATATTCGGATGACTTTATTGCCTATAAAATTTCTCAAAATATAAAATAGCCAAAACAAACAAACAAAAAGGAATTAATATTCTGTTGGTGGGAATTTTGTCTATTTCTTCAGGTCTTTAAGCAAAAGACAGAGAGGCATGAAGAATGAAATAAGATGAACTTACAGGTCAGAATGAAGTTGACCATCTTCCGCCATCCACACCTTTTTCTCCTTATCATAAGACAGCCCAATCCAAGTCCGATTCACAGCTAGCAACTTCAGGAAATTCTGCATGGACACAATATGCAGCAAGGTGATTCTCTCACACTGACAACACATTAGAAAGGAGAGATATGCCTCTGTGCTCAGTGAGAATTGGAAGATCATATAAACAATGTACCCTTCCCATCTCACTGACAAATATTGGGGGGTTGGGTGAAGTTCAGCACTACAATGTCTGAATTTACTAAACTGCAAAATTAAATATAAAGTAAAGTAAATAGCTCCCTAGCAGTTTCTTATTCAATAGGAGACTTCCCCAACAATGACTACTTTCATAATTAATTATATTTTTCCTGAACTATGTTCTTTGTACTATTCTTCAATCTTGAGATATATCACCCAACAAAAATGATAACAATCTTTCCTTGGGGCTTGGGATAAAGTCAGATAAAGGCAAATTGTGCATGCAAAAATTATGGTGGGCCAAAGGTCACCAGGGTTTTGAAAAAGATTAGAGAAGGGTAAGAGGAACTGACATAACAAGAGAGCGTGTCTTGTCTGGGGAGGTTGGGGACCGAAAGAGGTTGCCATAGGCTGTTGGAGAGGTCTCTTCAAGATTGTAACTGAACGAATGCGGTTGGTGAAGTTGTTGAGCTTGACTATGCGTGGAGGTAGAAGATTGAAGGCAGAGGGAATGAATAATGCAATAGTCCTAGGGTGAAATAGTGCTGGGTGTGCTTAGGAAAAGAATGCTGGTTTTCTACAGTGGAGTCAACTTGGGAAATAAAAGAGAAAGTGAAGTGAAGAGTGTCTCTTTCCTTTATTTTAGAGCTACAGGTGAAGCCTCCCTTCAACTAACAAAGAGTTTTCCTATCCTAGAATAAAAATTGGTATTGAATCTCACCATTAGTCCCCTGCTGCTTTCTTTCTTTAAAAATGTAGCATTCAAAAGGGTGCAATGATCAGAGCAGTTAAACCAAGAGACCTGGTTCACAGTTTGTTGGTAACAATTCCCTCTGTACTTTATCCAGTCACTCAGAGGAGGCCCACACCTTCCTAAGAAACAAAACGTTTGTAGCAACTCAGAAAGCACAGAATCTCACAAAGTCGTATTGTTTCATAGCTCTTATTCAGAATTGTTATCAGCCTCAAATGAACTCTTTTCTAATTTACCTTTGTTAGTGTTCAGTGCGTGCAGCGCCTCTGTGAGATCCTCACTCTGATCCTGGAGTCCCTCGATGATTGCTATGTGGGACACCAAGACAGCATTAGATGAAGACGCACATTTTAGCTAGTGTTCATAGTAGCTCAAAAGCCATGGAAAATAATAATAGTGATCAAATGACAAATGATGCAAATAGTTGTACTTCACTCTCCCTCTCTGCTGAATGCAGAGCCTTCGTAGCACACTGCGAGGGCACGTGATCAGCAGTTGGAAATCACCAGCAACTCGGCTGCATTTCTGCTGAGTTTTCTACTCCTATAGACAGCTACTGTCTCAGAAATCCACAGAAGATCCCTATGAGTCACCCCTGACTCGCCAGTGAATTCGGTTTGGCCCTGATGAATTGGTCTAATTTCTCTCTAGACACAGTGATTTCTTAGAAACCAGCCTTTCAACTAGACAGTCAATAAAAGATTCTAGAATCATTGTCTTAATTGTTCAAAAAGTGCTCAGTGTCTCACAAGCAAAACACTCACATAAAAAAAGTCTCTTGTAGAATATTTATGTGTTACACACATACTGTTTTTATATCATGATTTAATTAGCATAAAAGAAGGAATGTAAGGTGATACTTCATGTTCTTCAGTATAAGATTGTAGACCTTACAACTTATTTTCAGATACCTAATGTTTTGCATTACCACATTTCCAGAATGAATACATGACACATACCTCAAAATTATACATCTATATTTGTTCAGTTTTTGTTCATATGCTTTTCTCTAAGCCTCCCAAGAGCAAGTTCATATTGTATTTACCTGTGGTCACTAGCATAGAAAGGGCCTATTTCATGTGAATAACTAAGTGAATCTACTTAACTAACACAGAAGCTAAATAAAGTCAAAAATAGGACTTGAATAACTAAAAGAAGGACAACCAAAACCAAGCTCACAGCCAAGGAGTCAATTCTGATTCCTAGTGACCTTGCAGGACAAGGTAGCACTGTCCCCTGTTTGTCTCTGAGACTGTGACCATGGAAGTAGGAAACCTCTTCTCTCTCCTCCAAGTGACTTGGAGTTGCTCATTGCTGGTCTTATGGTTAGCAGCGTGACTATATCATCAAAATGGCTATGACATTGCACTAGAACGCTCCCTGTCGCATGGTGCAGTCTATGTGACCGAGTTGCAGCAAGAACAATCTGGCACTTGGTCAAAATAGTTTGTTCCATCTCTCATAGTACCTTTATTTTCTTCAAGACGTTTGTAGGTATCAATAAATGCTTCTGCTTTCCTTTGGAAAGACTCTATCGATTCTTCAAAACTCTCCAGCTTGCTCTCTGATGCCTGAATATTTAGAAAGTCTAGAACAAGATTTCAAAATCCCTATAAATCACATGCACAAACAAAACAATCCTTTATTATATTATAAAGTTTGATTATTTGCACTCTTTTACCTTAATATGATTTCCTATTTATATTTTCCAAGACACTATATGGAGATTGAAGCACATTTTACTTTATCCTCTTGTATTTCTAAAAGCCATGCTTGAATCTGAAATATCACCTCATCTCAATTGCTTATGCTTGCATTTCAGTGCTAATATTAACAGGATAACAATTC
Organism: Nesogale talazaci; assembly: GCA_004026705.1. Classification (NCBI taxonomy): domain Eukaryota; kingdom Metazoa; phylum Chordata; class Mammalia; order Afrosoricida; family Tenrecidae; genus Nesogale; species Nesogale talazaci. Next base: position 18,093 of record PVJH01003371.1, read on the forward strand.
ATCTCAAAATACATGATGACCGAAGTCCTCAAGTCCTTTTACATTACTAGTGGTTGATTTAACATCTTGCATTTTACTTACTAATTAAACTTTTAGAATTTTGAGTTTGAAATAATTGTTATCACTAAGAAACTACCATTTTTAATAGAATGTTGAAATTTTACTAAGTGAGTTAACTACTTATTATTGAATTAGTATTTTAATAGCTATAAAAATTAACAATCAATTAATTTTTATTCTAATAATGATAAAAATTCTATATCTCTAATTTAGGCAGTATAATAGCAACAAATTGCTCTCTAATTGAAAATTCACTGAGCTGAGTTGTAATTATAAAAATGATTCAAAATATAATGAATCATTATTCTCAATATTCTCCTATCAATTAATCCTTGCATTTCTTTTGAGAGGTTCACACCGCCAAGTTTGTCCAAATAACAAAAGGTTGTGCTTATCAAAAGTCATTTTTCTTTGGTTTCTGTTCAGTATTGTAAAAAAAAATTGTCCAAAAATGATTATCTGAAGTGTTCTTGAAGAACTTGATAATGTGATCAAGATTTTTGTCTGAGAGTCCAGACATCCTCCTCCTGCCACAAAGTAGACTTACACTGAGCAGCGAAGAATCCACACAACGTCAAGAGCACCAGGCTGAAGATGCCCAGAATGACAGAGATGGTTCCGTACAGAGCAAAGGTGGAAGGGGAGGCTGGAAAACAGTGAGAGTGGTTTCAGACATAAGGTGAAGTTTTCCTTTTTTTAAGAATACTGTCCTTGCATTCCCTTGCACATGATATTTATAATACCTCACGCTTTCTGAAAGTAATGCTCAATGTGTAAACTGAGTAGGAAAAACAGAAATAAGTTACCTGGGAGAATATACAGAAGAATATACAGAAGTTGACAATGAAATTGACAACTTTCCTCTAGTTCTTAAACGCTTCTTCCCATCAACTATCAAAATCCCAATTCTACCTTACAAATCCCGCTAGACCAGGGGATGTATACTGGAGCCGGAAACATGGGAATTCAGGACAAATGAACCCTTCGGGACCAGTGATAAGAGTGGTGATACCCAGAGGGTGGAGGGAAAGTAGAGTAAAAGGAGGAACCAATTACAAGGATCTACATATAACCTTCTCCCTGGGATACAGACAACAGAGAAGTGAGTAAAGGGACACATTGAATTGTGTATGATATGACAAAATAATGATAATTTGTAAATTGTTAAGGGTTCATGGGGGAGGGGCAGTGGGGAGGAAAGGGATATATGGGGAGCTGGTACCGAGAGCCCAAGTAGTAGGGTGTTTGGAGAATGATGATGGCAACAAAGGTGCAAATGTGGTCAGCGTATAACTGACGTATGTGTTGATCATGATTAAGAGTTATATGAACCCCCAATAAAATAATTTGAGAAAAAATAAAATGAATTTTAAAAAGAAGAGTTAACATAGCAGGCCCACACATACTCATTTTCAAAGGCCCCGTTTGACCTTTGACGTAGGTCTGGGAACTTGGGTTAGGGGAGGGGTCTCACCACCAAACTAAACTTTTAAAAGTAGCTCATAATACAAATAATATAGACGTATTTACTTTGAATGCCTTCTTTTTGGGACTGGATTTGGGTAAGTGCCAAGTAAAAGTAATCAGTTCCCAATAAACTGTCCATCTCAGCAGGCCCCTTGGAGCACCCTGGCCACAGACATTCTGACAAGCTTTCCTGGCTGAGAGCATTTCACACACATTGTCCCAAACCCTACCTGGCTAAATCGAGTGTGCCCTCCTTAGAAGCAGCTCCTCGGGCATGTTTACCTTCTTTCTCCAGTCTGCATGCACGTATGTTTTCCTCTGCTGATGGTGCTTACTATCCTTTTTCTTTGATAATTATTATTTGTGGATATAAGAATAATCTATGTCTTGTACCCATCCTAGAAAATCACCAACATGGAGGGTGGTTTTGAAGACACTTGATGCAGAATTTTAGTTACCAGATTCTATTAAGAACCTTATATCATATTTCAGTACAGTTTATATCTCCATTAATAGGTCCATGTAAAGGAAAGATTTTCAATGATTTAAGTTCATATTACTATTCAGATAAATTATTCATATCAATCTAATGAACAAGAGTCTATGCCTCACATAACAAATAATTCAAATATATTAAATTTTCATTTTGCTATTTTAATAAAAAATAAAAACAAAAACTGTACCTCAAAACAATGAATAGACAAAAAATAAACACCAGGCCTCATATCAACATTAATGAATAGAATAATTTCTACACATTTTACCTCTCATGTCAATGCTTTCAGGAATAGGGACCCAATCTTCTTCTGGAGGAGGAGGAAGGGCAGCAGAATTCTCCAACTCCATAATAGCAATGGTTTCTTCCTGATCTGTGGCTACTTCTAAAATGTAAAACATATGATCCATTTGCAGTTTTTTAAGTGCACGTGAGTGATTATAGCTTACTTTAATGAATTTATGTAAAACAAAATTCAAACGATGGCTATAGCAATAGTTGTAAATTAGAGAAAATTCACACAAATAAACTTTAAAACCAAAAGCCCACCAAGTTTTCCTCCAATATTTGAATTTCTTGCATAAACTTCAATATCCAGGAAGAAAATATTTCTTTCTGTTAATTATATTATGAAGCTCTCTTTATGCTATGTCCCAAGAACCATCAAGGAAAATGTAAGGCAATTAGGACTCAGTTATAACCAGAATTTGTACTATAGCAGCAATCATAGTACATGATTATCAATACTGGTTAAAATTGTTGCTCTCTGTAATAGGACATGAGACATTTGAATTAAAATATAATACCTGGAGTTTGCTCAACCTCTGAAGAATTTGACATTCTGTAGCTCTTTTGGTCTCTTTGTTCCAGTGGTGAAGAGGAGTCCTGAAGAAGGTCAACAGAGAATGAAGAGATACTTCCGCATACGGTTCTCCTAGAGTTGCTGTGAAGTCCCAAGATAGCCAAAGGTGGTGTAGCTACTTACAAGTGTATGATACTTACTTTGGTAAAAACCACAGGGAAAATGTGAATCAATAAGTGGAATAGATTTCTAATAGATTGGCAAAAGTAAAATTTGTCCTTCAATTATATACTAACAACCACTGTACAACATAAATGGTGAGTGCAGAGCTTTCTTGAAATGAGAACATTAACTAGGAGAAATATCTGGCATTAAAAACAAACAAACCAAGCAGATTAAAGGCAAGACACAGCATATCTTCAAACTGAGAGACCAAGTATCCAGAGAAACAAAATAAAACTAAATTCTGTAATAGAGAATCTGTTAAACAAAGATGGATTTTGATAAAAACCTATATTAAATGGCAAATTAAAGTTGAAAACCAATTAAAATTTATCTATGCTAATAATTATATGGTTCAGTTTGAAGTTACTTATAGTCCTCTTTGTTCAGATAAAAACAAGCTCTATTTATAGAAACATACTTGGGTAACCACCAACAATCTATTTTTGCTCTTTATTTGATTCACATCACAGAGCATAAAATATTTAGCGGGTAAACTGTATGTAAGCATAAATAGACATATAGACTATTCTTTATTTGGGTTAAAACCTCATAGAAGCTAATATATATTTTGACCCATATGGTTGAAACCACAATGATTCTACACAGTACATTTCAGACAAAGGCATCTGTCTAAAATTTCCTGTCTTCCCATGTCCAGTTCAGATAAAATAATTTTACAAAAGTAACCCTAAAATATGGATCATATTCCTGGAAGAAGAATAGACAGACTATAAATTAAAAGGAAGAAAATATGCTAAACCTCAATATGTGATTATCACTTATTCTGAACAAACATAAAAAGAGAAATCTGTATTACCTAAGCTAACAAGTTCATTTTACTTTATACCCTTCCTATCGGACTATCTACCTCTTCCCCTAGGTCTCATGAATCTTAAAGAGGAAATAAATTTTAAAATAAGCTAAGAGAAAAATATATATGTATAATTATGGTGTTAAGAAGCAAAAAAGTAAGCTTTATAGTAATGGATACTTAGAATACTATATAAAAGAGAAAATAAAGAAGGAAGATGTGGAGACAGAGAAGAAAACATGATAAAGCAATGTATGCAAATGACATTTATATACATGAGTAGAGAATAATTTTTACACTTGTTGATATGGGATCATAGGACCATAACCAAATTAAAAGAAATTGCCACTCAGTCTATTCCAACTCAAAGTGCCTCTATCTAGGATTTCTGAATCTGTCATTTTTGTAGGATAAAACAGCTTTATCTTTCTCTTGTAGTGTGACTAGTGTGTTTGAACCCTGGACTCACAGTGCCAAATAGAACTAAGAGGAGAGAATTTGCTTCATTGTTAGGTGTTATACTATATATGTGTGTATTATATTTATACCTTCTTAGCTCTGATAGAAGAAACACAACACATATAGTGTTTCAATATGAAACCATTTTGTGGGTAAATATTTCTTTGCGAATGGTTATAATATTATATTTAATTGGTAGGATTACAAAATGGTACAACTAATTTTAAAATAAAAAGAATGTTGGTTCCTCAGAATTTGGAAAAGTAATGCCACATGGTACAAAATTCCAGTAGTGGGAGTATAGCCTACTTACTGTCTAAGAACCATAACATGTTTTGGTTCATGCCTCTGACTTGTCTATCTGTATGACCACTCACTCTTGGGACTTGAATCGTAACCTGCTTTCCCACTTTCCACAGCTTGGTAAATGAGGAGGAACAGTCAGACAAATATCTGATCTGGTACAAAGCATGCCAATCTCTCACAATCACATCAGTTAATCCTTAGGCTTATTATAGAGTCTTGGGACATAAGGAAATATATTAATAAGGAGAATGGTGGTTGATATGAGAGATAATGGTGAGGTGTTGATGCGTACGATGGCGATGGTAGCCCAATGGTAACAAAAATACTAGAAATAGAGCATAATTTAAAAATTCATAACCTTGAAGTAAAAATTCCTTTTAAGCTTAATTAATGAGGATGTCCTGACTCAGGAAGGAGTCAACAAGGACCCATGAAGTTTCCGGGTATGGTGGTCTAATGGACCCTGGAGAAATGAAGATATAAATAATTCCTTCATAACCATCATAAAATCAGTCTTTTCAGAGTATCAGTTATATTCTTCGATATTGTAAAAACCTGATACTTTCTCCTAGGTATCATTGACAATTAAGCACTCTATTTTTGGTATTATAATTTGTGAGGTCAAACTGAACTCTGACACAGCTCAGAGGAAAACCTTTGTTGTTTCCCTTCTGCAAGCAATTGCAGGAATAAATTTAGAATTTCTGAAACCCCCTGGTCTCTCTTTTTGGCTAATACAGTGACAGGCTTCTTGGGCCCCTGCAGCTTACTAGGATATAGCATTTTGGAAAAGCTGAACATTTAAAAACATTTTTAGTATAGAAATCACTGGGACTGATCTATTCATTTTTTTATAATAAAATAACTTATTTTTTTCATATGATATCAGAATAATGGGGTTCATTACAATAGCCAGACTCACTGACGAATGTGATTTTGTGACAAACGGAATACATGGAAGAAGGAGAAACCATTGTTTTTTCAAAGAATGAACACACTGCATTTGAGTCAAAGCTGGCTCATAGCATTTCTCTAGGACAGAGTAGAACTGCCCCCATGTATTTCCCAATTGTATTTTTTTACATTCCCAAATAATTTTATTCACTAATTTTATATGATCGCTCATTCATCTGAAATTATTTCCCCAAAATAATTTTAATGGAGCTTATATGGATATCATGTTTTTTTCCAAAATGGTAATTTCAGAATCATTTTTGGAGCTGATATGTATAACATTCCATAGAAATCACATGAAGCAGCACAGTAGAATCGGTTTTATAGCACTCTCTTCCTTCTTGAACTCTCTGCTATAAACTCCCTTTTACCCTCCATCCCGCATCAGGGACTCTTGTTCTATTTGCTATCTTTAGAGACTCAACAATCCCGGATTTCATATACTGTAAAAGAGAAAAACATGCAACAAAAATTCAAGAGTGCTTCTGACAAGGACACAATACATCATAGACAAACGTCAGTATGAGACACACACACACACACACACACACACACACAGAAAAACTAGATCAGGCCAAACATGTATCACAGGTGGGATTAACTGACAAGGTTTTAACCTATGTGAGTAGAAAGCTTCATTTTTCTCCTGCAAAACAAAACAAAAAATGCTTATAAGTTAAGTAAAGCAGCTGCTAGGCTGCAATCAATTTCATGACAAATAAATATTCATGAGCTATAGAACTGGTGAACATTGATCTCACTCCAGAGGAATTGGCAAACAAAAATACTGAGCAATAAGGAAAGGGCATGGTTTATGTCATCAGTTGTAACTACAGGGGCAGGAGAAAAGGATGGATGATCAAATCATAGCACTACTCCAAGTCCAGATTCTGTTTGATCAAACCTAAAACTGCTAATCTCAGGGTCCATTACACAGAATAAGATGAGGGTCACAGAGGTATATTGTAAATAAATTGCTTCTATTCACAGACCAATTTCCTCAGCTTATTAAAATGGACTGTGACACAAACTACTTTAGTGTGGTGCCTTTTGTTTTGAATGCTGCAGAATGAAAAGGTATGTTTGGATGGATGTAAGACCCACAGATCTCAATGTAATAGGCATGGATAGTCATAATATGTCTGGTAACGTGGGCATTGACCTAGAATGGGCAGCAGTCTAGTTAACGTAATAAAAAGTTCAGCAAGACATTTATCTTAAGAAGGAAAAATTCATATAGGTCATCATGATAGATCTGATAATCCATGGAGCTCCTTTGACATGGGCACCCACTCTGTGTATTTTTGCTACTGTAGGGCAAAACAACGTTCCAAGAATCTGAGTCAGATTGGTTGGCACAACTTCCCCATATGATTTTTAAAGATCCAAGGATTATGCAAGCAATTCATAGGCGAACTGGATGAGAGAATTAAGAAGGAACTTAATAGAGGTTAAGACATATTTCTAGATACTAAGAAATGGGTGAATAAAGAAGTCATTGATGAATTTGATATAAAACTTCTAATACTACAAGAACTTTGATAGGAAAGGCGTTGTGGAGTTACATAATTTCTTTTTTTATGTTTATGCTATTTGCTGCTGACTTATTTTCTTATTTTCTCTTTTAATCATTTCATTGGGGCCTCATAAAACTCTTACCACAATCCATATCTCCATTGATTGTATACCACGCACATGTGTACATTTGGTGCTGTCATCATTCTCAAAACATTTGCTTTCTACTTCAGACCTTGGTATTAACCCCTTCCTCAAGTTTCCCCTCCCTCCCCACTCCCCTCTCCCTCATGAGCAGGGGATTCGTACTATGGGTGTGCTGTAGGACATCTTTGACCTCCAGCTAGTAGGTAATGGCAGTTACATGCAACAAGACTGCAGACATTATCCTTGTCTCCTGGAGGGTAAGCGTGTTGTTAGGTGTCATGACCTTATGCATAAAAGAAATAAATGCTCCTGGGATATGAACCATCCTCACAATGGTTATGTGTTTGAGCCCATTGTTTTAGCCACATGCCCATCATCTCATTGATGGTCTTTCCCTTCTTCACTGATCCTTTACTTTAAAAGCATGCTCTCCTTTTCCAGGGACTTGTGATCCCTGAGAGCATGTCAAAAACATGTGAGACAAAATCCTCACCATTCTTATTGCTAACGAGTATGCTGACTTTACTTTTACCAAGACAGATCTGCTCGTTCTTTTGATGGTCCATGGTATTTTCAGTATGCTTTGCCAGTATCATAATTTAATCAATTCGTGATTTCCATCAATTGATAAATCAAGTCTTCTTTGGCCTTCTATATTAAGTGTCCAACTTTCCCATGTGTATGATTTGATTGAAAATACCCTGGCTTGAGTCAGGAGCATCTATGTTCTCAGAATGAGGATTACACATATTCACATAGGTAAAGTACACATACATGAGTGCATCACTTTTATTCAGATAAAATTTGTTGTATTTAGATAATTCATTTACCATACAATTTCTTTCATTCCCTTGTCAAGGCATCTGTCTTTTTATTTATAGTTACCCTCCAAAATTCAAACCATGACCATCAGTAAATGTCAGCTCACAGCAAACAAAGTAAAGCATTGTTTTCCAACATTTTTAAGAGGTTGACTGTAGAAGATTCAGCTAATGCAAGGGGATTTATTTGATCTCTCTCTTTTTTTTTCATCACTGCTCTCCGGTGGTGGGAGTAGGAGGCCCAGCCCCATTGCTGGAATTGAACCTCCGTCCCAGTGGGCCGCAGTCCTGCGCACAACCACTACGTCACCCGGGCTCAGCCCTTGATCTCTTTCTTGATGACTGTTTTCATGACTACTGATTGTGGAATATGCAATACGATATCACTGACCATTTCAAAACTCTCCCCCCCCCCCGACTTATCATGATGTTGCCTATTTGTACAATATTGAGGATTTTTGTTTTCCTTACACTATTTAGGATGGATGGAGTAATCCATACTTGCTTTTTTTCAACAAATGTGTCAAGTCTTCTGATCACTTTCAGCAAGTCAGGTCTTGTCACCTGCGTATTGCAGGTTGTTAGCAAATCTCCTTTCTCTGGTCACTTGTGTGTTGTTATATTTAATGATCAAATCTGCCTAAGATAAACCAATAAGTCTTCTCTTCTGAACATCTATAATTGTCTTCTGATCTATTTTAAGGTAAAAAAATTTAAAATCCTGTAGAATTTTCATGCAAATTAGCAGGTTTCATTTAAATAGCATTCATTTATCAAGTATATATCGGTATTTCTTTTTTATATCTGTATTTCTCAAACCACATTATTCAATTGCTCAGAAAGCCCTATTGTTCTTTCATTGCCTACTGAATTATGTTCAAACTTCTTAGAATATCATGAAATTAATTATACTCTTGTTTTTAGCATTTAATTTTAACTTCCACCCTAGATGTCTAAAGTGAATTCAAATAATTACAGCTGCTTTGTGTTTCTGTCTCCCACATGTTCTCTAAGTCTTATGCCTCAACACATTTATTATGCTCCTCCATTCATCTGGAAAACCATGTATTTCTATCTGAAAAGATCTTTAGCAATGACGTAATGACTAAGGAGATAATTACTAAAATCATAGAATTTTTCCAACCATTTTTTGTCTGTCAGTTTGTTGTACTGCAGTGACTTGTATGTTACTGTACGCTGCAAGCTACGTCTGTGGTAAATAAAATGCCAACAGCGCCACCTAAAGTGAACAGGTTCCATCAGAGCTTCCAGACTCCGAATAGAATTCAAAGAAGATGGAAGACATTGGTTGCCCACTTTTGAGGAAGTAGCCACTGAAATCCTTATGCATGCATTGAAACGTTGTTGGATATTAAAGACCTCATTATTGAACATAGTGCCTCAGGATGTTTTGCGTCAGAAGGGCCTCCAAATGACTTTTCAGGATCTCCCTTCTCAAGTAGAGTCAACCAAGGTGATGCGAGTGGACTAAAGCTTGTCGAAATGCCACCTCTGGATCTTCATCTGCCAATATAACACTGTTCAAGATAAAAAACAGAACTTCAAAAATTTAGTAGTCAGTACTTGTGATACACAAACAATCCATCTTAAAATTTGAAACTCGTTAAAATGAAATAGAGTATATCCTCAGCCAGAGGTTGGAAGACTCTTGAGCCCAAAGGGCCAATTCTGTCCCTCCTCACAACGTTAAAATCACTCAAAAGCCTTAAATATGTTTTCCCAAACAAGTGAAATCACCGTGATCTGAATTAATAACCTTCACATGTTTCCAAAGTTGCTTCAGAGTCGCACATTCACACTGAAAGAATCATCAGCCGCACTTTGCAGACCACCGCCTGGGAACTAGTGAATTAAAATGGAATAGCACTGACTATTTTGAATCAGCAAATAATGTTGTTTAGTATACTGGGAATGACACAATCAAACAGAATGTCATTGAATTCATTGTTAGAAAAGACATTTTAAGATCTATTTCGAAGTGCAATGCTGTCCAAGATAGGATTGTATCTCTCAGCCTTCAATGAAGTCTAATCCTAAAATCTACTGTTTGAAGTTGTGTACCAACCCTAAAAGCTAGAGAAAGAAAGCCACCAATGTCTTCAATCTAAAACTGAACTAACATATGATCAAATTCATTGATAGTTATTGGTGAGTGGTATGCAAAAGCCGGCAACCAAGTAGAACAGTAGTTGAAAAATATGGACTTGGAGACAGACAGGACCCTGGAGATCACATAATTGAATATTGCAAGACTAAAAACTTGTTCCCAATATACCTTTTTCAATAACACATACACATAGACTTCACCACATGGAACACACAGATATCAAATTGGCTACATCTGTGAGAAGAGTCTCGGAGAAGGTCAATGTCAACAGCTAGAACTAGGCCAAGGGTTGACCGTGAAACAGAACTTTAATTACTCCTTTGTATGTTAAGATTGAAGGTTTTAAAAAATGAGAACAAGGATATGAGAAGCAAAATGCAATCGTTAGTTTTTCCCACCTGAATTTTGAGACCATCTCAAGAAAAGACTTGATATATTAAACACCAATAGCAGAAGATTTGATGAACCGTGCAAAAATAAAAAGAATATCATCCACAAATAAAGCAAAGGTCTTTAAAGAGACAGGAAGAATGGATTAAAGTATATGTCAGCATAGAATTTGAATTTTGTTCTTCATTTTAGAAGAGCTAAGGCAAGTGGAAGAAATGATCGAGTCAAAGAGCTGAAGAGAAACATTTAAAGGGCTGCTCAAGAAGACAAGGTAAAATATTATAATGAAATGTGCAGAGACCTTGAGTTAGAAAGCCAAAAGAGAAGGCTCTTAGCATAGATTAAACTTAGAGAAATAAAGGACAAATTCAAACCTGGAGTTAAAATATTGAAAGTTTTTTTTTTCTGGACAAAGTATTGGATTAAACAGGAGGAATCAAGAGAATATGGAAAGAATACCAGATTCACGGTATCAAAAAGAATATATAGTCATTTGAAATAGCCTTTGACTTTTTGAACAGACTGATGTAATATTGTAAGCTGTCTTTCAAATTCCATTCTGACTGACATGCTAGACCCCATCCTTTCACAAGGTGACAGATTATGTAACTGCCACAGTGTTTAACAGATTTAAGCATTTTAGACTGGTTCAGACCCAAATATTTCTTTTGTCAAAGTTAAAAATATAAATTAAAATAAAAACCACAATTATAATTTCAACAATAAGTATATATATATATATACACAATTAGTATATAGAGTACATAAACTCAAGCATCAATCAAAATTTGTAGTTTCAAATAGATCATATTTCTAAAGAAAATTATATCACCAAATCAGAGAATTCCATAGAATTAAAGCTCTATTCTGTGAGATAAAACATTACATCACTATTAAAATGAAATTAAAACATAACTTAGGACTTAAGATCATTCTAGACAATTTAAAATTATAGTCTATCTTATTAATACTTGATCTATATACCATTCTTATAAATAAAACACTATTTCAGAATTTATTTAATTATGACTTTCTTTGAAATGAATACAGAAATGATATTTCAGTGTTACTGATATAGCATTAATATAGTTTAACATTATAGGATAGAGATACTTTGCAAACTATCCTTTCAAAATGTGGCAATCATGTGCTTATGTTAATTTTATGGTTGAAATGTAGGCGTGGAGTCTAGCTTGTTAATTTGGAGATAGCCATTGAGTAGCCAATGAGGCCTCTATGTGGGCATGGCTTTTACCTAGATTTCTGGGAAATGTCGCAATATTTCTCTGGTGAAGACGAGAAGCTATCTTCCCCAGTTGTTGGGAGTTACTTTCAGAGACAATTAATCACAGACAAGATAAGCTGGCAGCTCTCGAGAAGCTAGAACAGGCGGCAGAGAGACCACAGAGCTTTGCCCTGATGGAGCCAGCCCTCTGAAGCTGGGGCGGCCAGATGGAGACCTCTGCCAGCGATGAGTTGCTTCTGCTGTTGATGGACCCTGTGCCCTGGAGGCGAGGTGCCCTGCCAGCACCGGGATTCTGCACCCACTGACCTGTGACTTCATGAGTCGAAAGAAGACTTTATAGACTGATTTCGGGCACATGGGTTAATATCAGACTTATGACTTTGGACTGGACTGGGTTGGGATTCTTTCTCCATGTCCCATTCCTTTTGTATGTAAACCCTTTCCTTATATCGATATGCATGTCCTTGAATTTGTTCCTCTAGTCTACCCGGACTAACACACAAAATAAAACTTTAAAAGTAAAAATTATATATTTCTCTTCCCCACTCTTAGTAATAAATATAAAAATATCAACTAGAAACAAATATAGCAAAAACAAGCATAACGAAGTAAGAAAGAAGATATGTGTTGTCTGAATTAGCATCTTTTTAAGTCCATAAAGAGATTGTGATTATGGTTGATGCGGTGAATTTTTTTAAATTTTCAATTTTGTACATACTAAAGTACTTATATGGAAATTTATGATAATATATTGTAAAGTTTCCATAAAAAGGACTAAGTTTAACATCTCATGGTCCATTCTATATTCATAGTCAAACTTAATGGGAAGTGTCCTTTTAATTTTCTTAGTTAAATATTGTAGATTATGTATGGAGGATAATACTCAGGAGTTCCCTGTATGTCTTTGTAACAGTGCTACCCAGGGAGTGACATTAGAAAATGAATGAAGCATGCTGACTCCCCTAGCATTTGACTTTATGGAGAATCTGTACCTTAAATTAGTTGTTTATGTTCATTCTTTGTCTAAACTTACAAGTTTTCACAATAGTGTATATGCCTTCTTATTCAGTAATCTTTCTACTTATTTATCCACTCATACTATAGTCAGGGACATGGGTGATTTTAACTTGAGTTCATGGAAAAACAGAGAAAGTCTAGAAATAACTTTAAAAATCTAGGAGTCCTAAATTATTTTTAGGGATTACATTGACTGGAAAACATAAATGTGTGAAGAGAAATAGGATACCATATTCTATATTTGGGTATTTTTTCTGCATTTATCTTCTCTCTTGAAAAAAGTCTATATTGTTGGCATTTTCTACAGAGGTATAAGAGTGCAAAATAATATTAAAATAAGAGTTGGAGGGAAATGAGGAGAAATGCAACTTACTTCCATAAATCTTTATTTCTGATTTCACTCATTATTTTTTCCTTACTTTGAAAAGACATAGGTAGAGTAACAAAACCAGAGACTAAAATTATCTGTGAGCATGATACTGTTTTTAAGTAAATTTCAAAAGGATTACATTTTATACAAAAGAAACCCAGGACCCATCGATCATATTCCGTAAGGCTCATTTTGTCCTTTACTATATGACTGTTGCTGAGGCACTACACTGAGCTCTGCACTGTCCCTGCAGGTTTTACTCAACTAGAGACTGCAGAATCAATGAATCCCATTGCGATGTCCTCCCAACAGAGGCACTGAAGGGAATTACCAGGCTTGTTATAAATGAACTGTCTGTTTAATGGCAATGTGCATAGAGGGGGAAGAAGTATATCTGACTCTTATGATAACCAAGATTTTTCCAGAGAGTGAAAATGCATCCCCTAAGTCTGATAAAGATACTATTTTTATAACAAATGAAAAGGGAATCTTCAATTTCTCAAGCAAAACATTTTCCTCTGGACATATACTGAGTGATGTCTCCGAACCCTTTTCTTTTTAAGGACATGAAATTATTCCATGTCAACCTAAATGGTCCTGTGTTAGAGAGAGTTGTCATTATTTTCCACAGGAATGAAAGACATTTGAAGAGGGCAGAAGACAGCAAGGAGAGGAGCTGCACACTGGTTAAAGAGAAGAGAGAGAAGTGGTGTGTACAGCTTCTGGTTTCCATCAGATGTTTTATATGCCTGTCATTTCCGGTGGGCTGATTCTTAGTGTTTATTAACAAAAGGGTGTTTGACCCAGATTACAATTGTAAATTGACTCAGATTAAAGTAGTTTTTTGTCCAAATAAATATAAATTAAAATAAAAACAAATATTATATAGAGTCCATGTAAACTCAAATCAAGTAATCAGAAAATTGTAGTTTCAAATAGATTGTATTTCTAAAAAAAATTATAGATCCCAATCAGAGAATTCCATAGGAACACAGCTCCATTCTCTTGGAAAAAGTATTAGAAATGAAGAAAGAAAAAGTATTACACCACTAATAGAAGCAAATGACAGCATAATCTCTGATTTATAGGTGTCACTTAAGTGGATATAAAATTGTACATTAATTAATTCCTATCCTTTCTAATATTTATCCCAATTATAAATTATAATCCAATAAGTTATTGTGATCTAATAAATGCTACATTAATTATTCCATAATCAAATTAATTTTGTCTTTATTTGGAAAGAATTCAGAAATGATTTCCCATTTTTACTGATATAGAATTAATAGAGTCCAACATTTTAGGATAGAGATACTTTGCACAGTGTCCTTCCAAAATAAATTTGTAGAAACTAAAAATCATTTATTTCTCTGCACCAACCTCATTATGTTCATGCTTGATATTTAACACTACAGAACTAGTTCCCAAAAATATAGGCATGAAGAAATATTGCCAAAACCAAGCAAAATTTGAAGTCAGAAAGAAGGCATTTTGTGTGTGACTTAATCTCCTTATTCATAAATATATCATGTCTTTTTGTTAATGGGGAAATATGTTCAATATATTTACACAAGATAAAATTCTTGTACTGAAGTGTTAGGTAATACACTAAAATATTCATGGATAAGAATAAATATGACACTCAACTTTATCATTGTAAATTTTAATGAGAAAGTGCTGTGTAATTTTTTCATTAAAGAATATAGGATTATATAAATAGTGACAGCAGAGTACAATGTTGTCCATGCAAACATACCACAAATGAAGCATACATATCTCTCTAGCATATGGATTTTTATCAAATGACTATCTTAAAAGTAGTTTATTAGCATTCATTCTTTTGAGCTATTTACAGACTTTCACATAAACAGTGTAAATGTTTCTTATTCAGTGATCTTTGTGTTAATTTATCCACCATATATATTATCCATAATATATCTTAACATGAGCCCAAGGATATATTGATAGTCGAAAATTAAATCTCAAGCTCTAAAAGTCATAAATCATTCCTCAAATATTTCCATTGAGAAAAAATGTATTGTACAACAGAAATGTAATACCATTTTATATCTCAGTTTTTATATATAGTTTTTGTTTTAATTTTTTTCTGAAAAAAGCCTGTTTTCAAAGATGAACATACAAAAAATGAAGAAAGAGGCAACTTATGAGTAAGATCATGAATTTAAAAAAGTCAGTTACTTTGATATACTTAAGAATCATTCAGATAACTATGTTAATGTGAGGTTTGATGGGGAAATGACTACTTCTGCATTATTTCCATTTCTTAGGCAATGCACTGAATTTTTTTTCATTTATTTTTTTGGGGGCTCTTACAGCTCTTGTAACATTCAATACATCATTTGTATCAAGCATATTTGTATACATATTGCCATATTCATTTCAAAATATTTTGCACTTGAGTTCTTGTATAAGCTCCTCCTTCCCCCTCCCCTCCTTTTTTAAAAATTTTATTGGGGGCTCTTACAGCTACTACAACATTCAGTACATCATTTGTATCAAGCACATTTGCACACATTTCCACATACATTTCCCAACATTTTCCACTTGAGCCCTAGGTACAAGCTCCTCTTAAAAAAAAAAAAAAACTTCCCTTTCCCCTCCCCCTTTTTTTAATGAATCGTTTTATTGGGGGGCTCATACAACTCCCATCACAATCCCTAACAACATCAGTTGTATGCAGGCCACTTTTACACACCCATTGCCATCATCACTCCCAAAACATTCTCCCTCCCTCCAGGTCCCCATTATCAGCGCCCTATATTACCCTTCCTCCCCCCCATTCCCCTTGAACCCTTAGTAATTTACAAATTATTTTTTCATCCTATACACTGTACAATGTGTCCCAACACTCAATTCCCTGTTGTCCATGCCCCACAGAGGAGGCTACGTGTAGATCCCAGAAGTTGGTTCTCCCTTTCTATTCCTCCATCCCTCCACCCCCCTGGTATTACCACTCCTATTACTAGTCTTGATGGATCATCTATCCTAAGTTTCCCATATTTCCAACTTCACTTTACATCTCCTGGTCTAGCTGGATTTATATGGCAGAATTGGGGTCATGATAGTGGTTGGGAGGCAGCATGGGAATTAGAGGAAGGTTGCATATTTCATAGCTCCTACCCTGTATCTTAACTGACTCATCTCCTCTTTGTAACCCCTCTGCAAAAGGATGTCACCTCACCTATTAATGGGCTTTGGGTCCCCAATCTGTACTCCCCCTCATTAATAAAAATATAATTTTAGCTCATTGATGCCTGAAACCGGATCCCTTCACCACCTCAAGATCACACAGGCGGGTGTGCTTCTTCCGTGTGAGCTTTATTGCTTCTGAGCTGAATGGCCGCTTGTTTACTCAAGCCTTTAAGTCCCCAGATGCTATGTGTTTTGGTAGCTGGGCACCATCAGCTTTCTTCACCACATTTGCTTATGTACACATTTGTCCTCAGGGATCATATCAGGAAAGTGAGCATGCAAAGCTGTGCTTTTGAGTTCTTGAAGCCTGATATCTCATCCTTTTGACCCCTCATGATTCCACATGCTAGTGTGCTTCTTCCATGTGGGCTTTGTTGCTTCTGAGCTAGTTGGCTGCTTGTTTACTTTCAAGCCTTTAAGTCCCCAGACGCTCCATCTTTTGATAGCCGGGCACCATCAGCTTCTTCACCACCTTTGCTTATGCACACATTTTTCTTCAGTGATCATGTCAGAAAGGTGAGCATCTTGGAATGCCAATTTAATAGAACAAAGTGCTCTTGAACCGGGAAGATACTTGAGTGGAGGTCCAATGCCCATCTGTTGTCCTACTACTAACCCTATAAGTATACACATTAATCTCTTTCCCCATGCTCACTTATAAATATATGCCCCTATGTACATACCTGTATTTGAACCGCTATAAATGTTCATTATCCCCCAGTTCCTTTCTCTATTTCCATTTGCTTCCCTCTTGTCCCACTATCATGCTCACTCTCCATTTGGGTTTCAGTATTTTTTCTCTGTTACATTAGTCTTAATCAAGCCCTATTGGCCTTCTCTCACCCACCTTGTCCCTGCATTTGTATCAATTGTTATTCCCTTTTTCCTGGGCTGGTTGACATCACCACCTTTCCCCCTCCTCCCCCTCTTCATTGTCCCCTACCCTGGAGCCATCAGACTTGTCATTTTCACCTCCAACCTCTTTGTCCAGTCTATCTTGTCTAGATAGATCTATAGAAGTAGCAATATGTACAAGAAAGGTCTCCTAAAATGGAGCAACTTAAGCAAATAAAACAATGATAACAACAGCAAGAAACCCCCTCAATGTACTATACAATATGTAACAGAGTAATAAATATAATAGCAATATAATATAAAGTTATAAAGTTCAAGGTCTGTAGTTGACCTCCTAGAGTGACTCCTGGTTCATTCGGATGGGGTACCAATACCCTGGCCCCAAAGTATATCCTTGGCACTCCATCTGTGACTCTACGCTCTGTTGCACATTCTTAGTGCTTTGCATTGGTGTGGTTGTGTCCAACAGGGTATAATCTTGACCCTGCTTCTTCTTCCTGACCCCGATAGGCCTTGGGTCTTCGAGGGTAGCTGTATTTCTTAATGTGACTGGCCGTGCAGTCCTCTTTGTGCAGTCGCTGTTCTGAGTGGGATTATTGTTCTGAAGGCTCGGTGGGCCAGGATGCACATCATTCTCTCTTCCTCCCCTTTCATTTGTTCTCATGTGCTCTGGTCTCCCCAAGCTTCAGCTTCAGTGCTGGCCTCCAAGGCAACTTCCTCTGGTAGAGAGGTGGCTGCCCCTATAGTTGGGGTTGGGGTTGTGTTCTCAGATCCCTCCAATGGTTCTCCACTCCACGCTGTCGTTCTGCATTCACATGATGGGTCTTCGGGGTTAAGTTTGGTCTTTCTTTCCCTGTGGAGATATAATCAATACCCTCCCCTTTGATGGTTTAGTTGGGCTGAATATTTATAGGAAAATAAAATAAAGGATCACTAGTGGAATCCACAGAGCACCACACTTATACCCAAATTTAAAACATAATCTAAAGATGTATGTACAGTCATCAGCAGACCAATACCAAACATTCAAGCTAAGTTCTGAAGAGACTGCGGCAGGAGTGATATCATTAATGACAACAAACTGGATGAAAGCAGAGAATACCAGAAGCTATTTGCTCATGTTTTATTGACCATGTAAAGGCATACAAATATGTGGATTATAACAAGTTATGGATAACATTGAAAGAAAAAAAATTCCAGCACCCTTCAATTTGTTCATGCATTGCTGTACATGGACCATGAGGCTGTGGTTTGTGTAGAAATTAAATATGCATAGTTTAAAATCAGGAAACATGTGCATATATTTTCACTTTTTCAATATGTATGCTGAGCTAATAATGTGAGACATTGGATTTGACAAAGAAGAATAGGAGGGAGGATGATGAACAGTAGGTGTGCAAGGGGCATAGCCTTGCTTGCTGGAAGGAAAGGGAAAGAGCCCTTGAAGCCTTTGATGATGACCATTAGCAGGAAAAGCCCCTGCTGCAGCCTTCAGCATGTAGCGCTACTCAGTAAAGAAAACCAAATTCCTGACAGCTAGACCAATAGAAAATAGCCTGACAAACAGAAAAAAGATGGACATTGTTAAAATTTTCACTTTGCTTGGGCCCACTATCAATGCTCCTGGAAGTGGCAGTTAAGAAACTGAATAGCATTTGCATGTAGCACATCAGCTGCAGAATCGATCTTCAAAGTGCTAAACAAAAAGGCTGCCGCTTTGAAGAACAAGGTATGCCTGACCCCAAGCCATGGTATTCATTGCAACCTCATGTGCATGCGTAAGTTGTACAATGAATAGTGCGGAGTAACCAATACACTTGAGTCATGATGTTCATGAGCAATATTGAAAGCACAATGGATTTCCACACTTGATATTCACCCAAGGGCCGAGAAGTGATAACAGTGGACTTCTAGAAGAACAAACAGATATTTCATGAAAGAAATACAGCCAGCATGTTCCTTAGTTGTGAGTGTAGGGAGACTTTGTCTTGTGGTCTTTGCACATATTTTCAGGAGAGACAAGTTTTTCCATTAAGCTTGGTAAAGTTAGGGTCACGGAAAATGTGGAAGACCCTGAATGAGATGGAATGACATGACATTGTGAGGCAACTCAGGACCGGACATTGTTCTTTTGCACAATGAGTCACAATGAATCAGTTGCAATCCAACAACACCTACCAAAAAGAAAAAGCATATTATCAGGACCTGATTTTAATGAAGGAAGTATTAGAAGCTCCACTGAAAGCACTGGTGAAAACCAAAGTTTCAGAAATTGAGAAAATATCAATTGAAATGCTTCAAAAGCTAATGATGTACTCTAAGTACTCACTCAGCTCGGCCAAGAAATTCAAAAGGTAACCTGTCAAAGAGATCCATCATTTTCCTGTTCCTAAGAAAATGGTCCCAAAGAATGCAGAAATATCAAGCACATAATTTATATTACATGAAACTAAATTTTTCAAAAGATTATTGAACAATTAAAACTGCTAGATATTCAAGGCATAGTCCACAGAGGAGGGGGACTGAGTGATATTATTGTTTATGTCATTAGCGTTCTGCTTGAAAGTAACGCAGATCAGAAAGATGTTTACCTGAATTTTATTGACAATTTTGCATATCATTAAAAATGATAGGGTCACTTTTAATTAAAATAATTTGATAGTGACTTTGAGTTTTTACTTTGTTATTATTAGTTACATATTTTTGCTTACATTCTTCAAAAATCCATAAAATTAAATGTAGGCTTGAATTTTGTATGCAGTCCTATGAGCACACACATATTGCAGATTGTTAGTAAGGTTTCTGCATTACTGTTCATATAATTCACCTTCTCTGATTAATTGCTCAGCATACAAATTGAATAAGTAGTGTAAAATGAAACATCCTAGATACGCACTTTTGCTCATTTTAAACCATGTAATAGTCCCCTCGCTAACACAATTGCCTCTAGTGCCATGTTCAAGATCTACAAGAGCACAATGATGTGTTTTGAAGCTCCTGTTCTTCTCAGTGCTATCTATAGTTGGTTGTGTTCCCCTCAGTTGAGTGTCTTTGCAGAGTAAATAAGCAACAAATAAATATTGTTCTGATATTCCCTATGTGTTAGTCCAGGTAGACTAGAGAAATAAATTCATAAACAAACATATGGCTATAAGGGAAAGATTTACATACAAGAGGAATGGAACATTGAGAAAGCATTCCAACCCTGTCCAGTCCAAGGTCATAAGTCTGATATGAGCCCATTTGTTCAATACCAATCTATAAAGTCTCCTTCCAACTCACAAAGCAAATGCAATGACACCAGGACAATCGCAGGCTAGTGGATGCAGAATCTTGTGTATCCAGTGGCGGTAGAATCATCCTGGGGCTGGTAGGCATCTCCCCATGGTTCCTCATTTCCAGGACTCAGGGTCCATTAGCAGTTTCCATTGGCGGTAGAAACATCTCAGCACTGGTAAGGGTCTCTCTGTGGCCTCCCAAGCATCTCAGCACTGGCACGAGTCTCCACGTGGCTTCTTCAGCCCTAGAAGTTTGGTTCATCGGGTAAGCCCATCTGGCTTCTCCTCTGGCTCCTCCATTCTCCAGGAATCAGGATCTATCAACATGCTGTCTTCTCATTTTGTCAGTAGTTCATATCTAAGGAACTGAGTCAAGTCTCTCTTGTCCAATTGGGAAATACCATGAGACTTCCTAGAATTCTCAGGAGAAAGTCATGCCCACATGATTATCTCCACATTGACAGGCTAGCCTCCACCCCTACATTCCCAATCATGAAATTTATATCAGGTACATGACCACTGCACCCCACTTCGAGCCAAGATTCATCTGAGGACAGTAGTGTTCTTCCTTCTTGCACATTCATTTTTGATTCTGGCTTGAATTTCTGGCTGCTCTGTCATTCCATTGCTTAATCTGTTGTTGAATGATCTTCAGCAAACATTTACTTGCATATGTTGATAATGATATTGTTTGATAATTTCTATATGTTGTTGGGTCCCGTTTCTTTGGAAAAACAAAAAAGAAACTCATACTCACTGCCATTGAGTGAGATCTAAAAGTGTGACCCCCTAGGACAACGTAGAACTGCTTCTGTGGGCTTCCAAGGGAGTAACTCTTTATGGGGGTAGAAAGATTTGCATTTTCCTTTAATTCTTCACTTTATGAACTAAACTGGACATATTATGAACATAGTCTCTCGGTTTTGGTTGTCTAACTTCAGATCTTTGTACTTTTCACTGCAAAACTTTCTTCTTGAGCTACCTCATGAAAAAGTCTGTTCAGCAGTTCTACTTCATCACTGCTTCTGTTTGCCTTAGCTAGTCTATGGCCAAGCGCTAGGTTTAGAGTCTTTTCATACATCTATTTGAGCTTTTCTTTTTTCCTTTCTTTTTAATGATATTTTCCTTTCTTCATTTATGCTGCTCTTGAAGTCATGCCACAGCTCATCACGTTTTTGGTAATTAGTGTTTAATGATGAAATATATTTTTGAGATATTCTGGAAATTCAGGTGGAATATACTCAAGGTCATATTTGGGAGCTCAGAGGCTTGTTCTAATTTTCATCAACTTCAAATGATGTTATGCTTTATAGTTTCTGGCCTCATTTTGGCTGATGTTACTGAGCTTCTCTGTTGTCTCTTTCCACAGATGTAGTTTTTTGTTTATTGTTTTTTGCATTCTATCTCATAAAGTCCATATATTGCTGAAAAAAAAAGTTATTTGTGTTGAAGGAGTAATTGGTTTTGCAAAATTCTTCCAGACAGTTCCCAATCAGCATAAAGTATGTTTTTCCTCCCCTTATAATATCTGAGATCAGTGTTTAGGACTGAAGAGAAAGGAATCCAGAGAGATTTTTATCTGTGATCATTCTTTTCCTTGTAAAACTCTATTCACTTTTATTAATTTTCCCTTTTACCTGTGTATCATTTAAAATAGAATATTTATACTATTTACTCTCATGCAATTCCTAAAGAGTAAAATAGTTGGATCATATACGAAGTATATCTTTTAATTTTCTTTTAATACTAGCAAGCATTGACAAGACTGTTGTGCCTTTGTCATTGCACCAGAAGTCTATGGGAGCATAAATCTCATCACAGCTTCACCAACAATGAATCTGTTTTAAAATGTTAGCCATTTAGGGATATATTGTATTGGTTTTAGCTTGCATTTTCTTTAAGACTACTGATTTAACATGTATTCATGTTTTGATTTGTCATTCATATGTATTTTGGAGATATTTCTATTAAAATTGTTATGCTTGAGTCCACTGATGCAGTCACTGTATCAATCCATCTTGTCAAGGGTCTTTGCTTTCACTGGTTCTCTATTTCAACAACTATGGCCGTCCTTTTCCAGGCATCAGTCTCTCTGGATACCGTGTCCAGAATACGTGAGAGGAAGTCTCACTAGCCTCGCATCTATGGAGAATTCTGCCTATAATTCTTCCCAGACAAATTTAGACATATGTACATACGTTTGAAATAATCAGCACAGTAAGGACCTTGAACATATTATCGTCATCATTTCCTAATTGTGCCTTTCTTACTTCTCTAGGAGCTTCCTGCTGCATCATCCATTTGCTTTTTGGCACCTTAGTTTATGTTTTACAGCATTTACACATTTATTCCGATGTTCTGCAGATGCCATTATGAAGTATGTACTGTGTGCTCTTTATTTGGGTCTCCTTTCAGTCTGCATATGAGTGAACTGTTCAAGTTGTTGTATATCATTAGCCCATCACTTTTAATTGTTGAACTGTGTTCTGTTGTATGGACACAAGATACTTTTTGATTGATTTATTCACTTATTGGTATTTTAGTTTTATTTATTATAAGTAAAAATGCTATGACAATTCATTAACATTTTTAACTAGCTGTGTGCCACAAAAATCCATTTAGTGCAATACTTGCATCCAGGCACTAAATTGAGGGAGCCGTGTTTGCTGCCCCTTGAGCTATAGTGCCTTCTGAGGGTGAAGTAGCATGCCCTTTGGATACTTATTGGCAGACCTAGAAGAGTTTTCTAATATTGCTCAAACACCAAACTCAAAAGAGCACCAAATAACAGAAATATTACTTTGGTCATGCTGGTGTGGAGTTTGATTTTCCTTCCCCTGCGAAGCCAAAAAGATCTGACATTACCCTCATGCCATCTCACTCTTTTCTACAGAAAGCATCATTGTAATAATTGTAAATCATGTTATACTATATAAGGTGTAGTATGAAAGACTAGCAAGCAGGATGTGCAGTTTTGAACCCATGTTAAAGCAAAGTTACCCAAAATTAGGTGTGAAATATTTGGACTGGTTTCATTCCAGTGCTAAGCAGAAACACCGTTTTCCATGCCTTTGGACTTCAAATTGTTTTAATTCTGCTGGGAATTCTATTCCTTTTAGCATGTCACTACTTTCTGTATCTGAAATTAATTTTAAACACAATTCCCACTGTTGTTAAATTTCTGCCTCTTCCATGTGCCTCTTGATTTCAGCAAATCATCACACACTGAAACTTTATTTTATGAAGAAGATACAAGCTTACGTAGAACCACATCCATTTTAATAAGAAGGAGATGTGTTTACTTTTTGTTTACTATGGCTGCCATCATCTGCATTGTGGTTTATTCCACTTTGACACCCAGGAATCATATATAGCTCATTACTTGTCTTTCTTTTTAAACTGATCAATACTTCAACATATATTCTGTCAGCCTATAATTATGTGGAACCTTATCCGATTTAATCTCAAATTCCAATGATTCACAGCTCCATTGTCCATTGCTATTTATCTAATCTACTTGGAGTAAATTCTCCAAATGTTGCTTGACTTTGATTTTTATTACTTGTGTTTTAAGCTCATCTCTACTCGCTCTTGGTCCCATCTGTCTTTCTACCTCCAATTCACTGGACTCTTGTTCTGTCTGTAGACTCTTGCCATACACTTTCCCTTAATTGACTAAAGCATTCTTATAACATTGAGAATTTTTGCATAACCAATGCATTTTCCTGAAATTCTCCCTCTACTGCTTTGTTCTACCTACATGAATGCTGTTACTGTCATTGTTTAGCAACTCCCCAGTTGCTTTTGACTGCACTTGCTTCATGTACAAATGAATGAAATGCTACCTAATGCTGCATCATCTTCTAGAACAATTGTAGATTGTAGATTTCAGTCCCTTGTGCTTTCACTGATATACAGACTTAGATTACCAAGTCTTTATTCCTATTCAACCTCTTTTGGCAACCTCCTTTAATATCTTTTCAGTATCATAGAAGCTTGAAAAGTCCCACTAACAGGTCTTAAATATTTTATTAAGTGTATTTGTCAAGAAGAGAATCTGGGTCTCCCACAGTGGAGGCAAAAATTTAGCCATAAAACTACCAAAGTTGTTAATAATGCTGAGAGCTATTTTAAAAACTCAAGTCAAATCTACACCCTGTTAGAGAAACCTTTACAAAATACTTAAGCTGGATCTATGACTTCCTTTCTGCTTCTCTTAGCACCATGATTATAATTTATACTTAAATTTATGAAATCTGCAACATTGTAATGATTAAGTAATTTGTGCTTATTTCATTGGTTACTATGCTTTTCTATACTTCTAAGTTTCAGGAGAATAGGACATCTCTCTATTCTTGCTCATCGTTTTATGCCCTGACAGTTTCCAGCCATCATGTTGATTTGAACTCAGAGTGACACCACGTGACAGAGTAGAATCCCAGCGTGACGTTCTCCCTGCTGCACTTTTTGTGAAGGCAGTTCACCTTGTCTTCCTCCCATAGCTGAGAAATGGGTTCCATTGTTTCAGTTAGTAGCCAGGTGCTTAGGGAGTGTGCCCATACTTCTGTAAGAATGCATCAAACAGCAAAGCATAAAACACTCAATCATTTTTATTTCAACAGTAGCCTATTGAAAGCCGATAGGGGCAGGCCTACCTTGGCCTAACGGGTCTGTAAATGGCCTCAAATTGATGGCAGTGAGTTTTTTTTTTTGGTTCCATCAGAAAATCACACATTTATCTGTAAATAAAACCTACCAATGTGGGAACAATTTTGCTTCATGTATTTAGCAATTAAGAAAGGCGCTTTTAAGACTGGATCAGTACTTTGAGCAATGATATGCATAACCTATGAAATGGTTTTGTAAAGTCAATGACTCACTATCATGGACATCCACCTTGTTCTTTCAAATCCACTTATTATACTAAATATATTGGTATGGTTATAGATTCATTTAATAGTAATTAATAAGATAATGACTATCAATATAACTTCTAATTAAAGAACATTTGAATTTTTACCTAATCCATAATTTTTAATATTTTCCATCACAAAAATCATGCATGACCAAAATTTGTTCTGACAAATGCTTAATTTTTGTTCTTTCTCTTTTCTAGCATGCTTGCAAATATCTTTCCATTTATCTTATTCCTGCTATCAGTGTCTTACTTACCTTATTGCCCAGAAAATTTCCCTTTTTATCTTCGCTGTAGTATTTTTATTTTAAAAATATTTTCAGCTTTCTCTGAAATTGAGACCTCCAGACTGCAGAGGTCCTGCATCATTTATATCATCAGTTCTGCTTATTTGTGAAGGAAAGAGCATCTCTGACCATCTTCCTGTCACAGGGTGAATTCAAAACCACAAAGAAACCGCCACAGTTTTAGTATGCAAGCTCTCACTGTGCATCTGAAGGTATGAATGAGAAGTCAGCTGCACACATTAACCATTGTTTCTCTGTCCAGACTCTTGATGCACCTTTATTCAGTTATTTGATTAGTTGCATCTCACGCACTCATGTTTCTGAGTGTAAGATATATTTATTTATTACCAATTGCAATTGAGTTGGCTTCAACCATGGTAACTCCAGGCGTATATAGAAGCGTACCATAGAAGTTTCAAGGCTGTGACTTTTAGGATGCTGGTTGCTGAACCTGTCTTTCTAGGTGCCTCTGTGTGTTAGCCAGTCCTTAGGTTGAGTCCAGAGCTTAACCGTGTGTGCCCCCACTCCTTTGTACAGTTCTGCACAGCCACATAAATGAAAAGAAGTTATCTTTTGCTTTTGCTGTTTGATAGAATATATGAAAGCATTTAGAGAGAATATGTGAAGTATTTTCAATATGCTATGTTTATGTCAAAAAGCTGTCCTTTTGCTCTGTGACCCTGGATACTGATGACAAGTAACTTCTGTTTTTCAGAAGCTTCTCGCTGGCGTTTTTGCTTTTTGCTCTTCACCGTTCAGAACTTCCTAGATTATATCTTTATTTTTCACCTTGCGTGTTATTTTCACCAGCTAATTTTTTATGCATTCTGCTTTGTTACAGGACCCCGGGTGGTGTGGTCATTACACATTGCGCTGGGATTCTCATGGTGGGGAGTTTGAAACCACCAGCAATTCCATAAGAGAAAGGTGGGGTTTTCTCCTCTATAAACAGTTGCAGTCTCAGAAACCTCCCATCCCTACGGATCATTAAAGATTCAATGACAATGGGTTTGTTTTTGATTGGCCTAATTTTTTGAGCCTCTTTGTGCCTACCTTGCCAGACAAATAATACCTAGAACAGTTCAGAAAGAGGGATTCATGACCATAAATAACAGATTAAGGATGAAGATACAAAAGCTATTGTGAAAATAGTCATAAAAAGAGATAAGGAAAAGGGAAAAAAAGAATTTTTATAGGAATTGGCCAGCCATTTCAAAGATAGATCCAATTCAAGCATAGGAAGTTAGCATTTGTTACGGGAGTATTTAACATCATGTATTTTCAGGGGAAAAGTTTGCACAGTAATGAATGTAAGTGTAAGAAATAAGTATATGAAAGTCTGAAACTAAAAGAGACTGAAATAAGAGCCTAACTAGAAAAAGTCATAAACAATGTGAATAGAATGATGGGAAAGAAAGACTTGTCACTCCTTTATGCATATATATGATGTGATTAAAATATTATTTTTATGCACAAATAGTATTAAAAGATAATGGAGTTCATGCATACAAAAAACAAACTTACTGCCAGGGAGTCGATTCTGATTCATGACAGCCCTAAAGGACACAGTTGAACTCCTGTGAGTTTCCAAAGTTATAAACTTTATTGAAAGAGAAAGGCCCCATATTTCTCCCACAGAGCAGTTAGTGGTTTTAAACTCCTAACATTGTAATTAGCAGCCCAAGGCTCACCCACTTTGACAGGAAGACTCTTTAGTATGAGCTCAATTCCAGGAGCAGACAGCCCCATTTTTGTCCTAAAAAGGGATGACAGATTTATGCACGCACAGCACTGAGCAGCCCCGCACTGCTCACAGTGCCACCCGTGCCCGTGGCTCAGTCCATTTCATGGTCTGGGGTGTGAGCTGAGATACTTTGTTGGATTCCTGTGTCAATAATGTCCTCTTCTGTCAGGATGGTTTTTTTTAGTTTTGAAAATTAAAAAAAATTGCCTAGTGGCATATACTCATTATAATAGTTCTAAAAGGTTTTCTTTAAGATCACTCTGGAATTTTGAACTTCTCCCCTTAAAGTGGAATCTGGAAACTGCAAAAAAGTTATTCATTTCCAGAAATTTAAATTCTACCATTGCTGTGCTCCCTGAACACATGGTGCCTGTCTTGGTTATACACTGTAAGACTTTGGTTTCTCTGTTGACCCTCTATGTCTCTCAGGATTTATCTGGTACTTATCACTGATAATCAGCACATAGGCAGAAATGCAGGGACCACAATAAATGTGAATGAACAAGTGAATCAATAATCTGCACTGTTCAAAGAGAAAGCAACGTTTGTTAACTATGAGATTCACTCAGTTTCAATGGGTGATATTAATAAATAAAGGAGGGAAACTATCATCAAAATTGCAGTGTTCCTGTATTAAGGACCTTCTTATTACATGATGCAATCATATGTTTTAGAACTGTAGCAAGAAAAATAATCTAACACATGAAAGATTGTTCCATCTCTAATAGTATTGTCTTTTGATCAATATTTCATTTATCTATTCTTGACATATATATATATATATATATATATATATATATATATACTTCAGCTTTCTTCCGAAGTTGACACATGGCATGCATTTGACAGTTTAATATGGTGAAGTTTCCCACCACCGTAAACTTACAAAATTTCCCACATACAACTTATGTAGTTCATGTTTTTTGTTTGTTTGGCTTTTTTTGTTTGTGGGCATCACTGCCTCTGGTGCTCATGGATGCTACCCAGTGCTACTCCTGAGAGCCGCCACTGGATTTGAACCGCCAAGCCCACGGGCCGGGCCGCAGTCCCGCACTCAACCACTTACACCACCGGGGCTCAGCCCATGTAGTTCATGTTAAATATATGCTTTTCTTATGGCAGTAAGCACCCTAAACACTGAGTTTCTTTCTTTCTTTCTCTCTTTTCTTTGGACATGGATTTTCTAACAAGCTTTCTAGGTTGGCAGCTTTTCATACACGTCATCACACTCGCTTCTGGATAAAGGCCATGTGTTCTGCTGGATCTCAATGGAAACGTCCTGCCGATTCTCCCCGGCTTCACTCCATGTACCTCTCTCCTTTGCTGATCTGATGTCACATTCTTTGCTCTGTGAAAGCAACAGCAGTGTTTGTGAGTGCCTAGAATCTGAGCCATGTGACTCCTTCGAGCAGGTAGTCAGACCTGAGGTTGGTTCCAGGGATGGCTGACAAACAGAAGACTAAGTTCCAAGAGAATGCTAGGTACCAGATGCCATATTCCAGTTCAGATTATGATTCCATTAGTGTTTCCAAGAGAATAAGAATGTACTTAATTATTTTAAGTTTGTGACATGATTAAGACAAAATTGTTTGTCTGATCTAATGAAAAATAAAATATTTCTCACCGGACATAGAATTACTGCAATTTCAGGGAATGCTTTAGCCATGTTACATGTACTATTAGATCAATAGCATTCACCATTCGATTCAGCTCTTCTGAAATAAATTATTACATGCCAACATTCTAGAAATTAAACTATTTTTTGTTGGAAGCTTTACTTTCCTCCCATAAAAGTCTATACTTATTTTTAAAATTCTTTCCTTGTATTTAAGAAGAATTGCATCTTGAAATATTATTAAAATGTCATAAAAGAGAATGTTTAGGTGTACAATCTAATATCTAGATATTTTTTTACTGTTCTGAATAATTTAACTCAGTAGTTATTGATCAGGAGCAATTTTGCATTCCAGACGGTATTCAGAAATCCCCAGAAACATTTCTAGGTATTACAACTGAAAGTTATTGAATTGATGCTGAAATGATGCTAAGCACAGAACAGAGAATTATCTGGCATGATGAGTGAATAATAACAAGGATAAGAAATACTGTTTACTGTAGCAAAGTAATTTTGGTTTAATTATGATTAAAAGAAGGAAAAACATTGGACTTTTTCACCATCTTTTTGTTTCTCTAAATTTTTAAGAAAGTCTAAATTTTTCCAGATGCCACTGTCCCCTATAAATGTCTACATTGTCTTTTAATTTGGCACTTACATAGAATATATGTATTTTAATTTCTTGGTTTTTGTTTTTTTTGGGGGGGGGCATCACTACCTTTGGTCGTGGGCGAGTATTTTTATTTCTATATGTTCTTTGGAAATGTTTCAATATTTTTTCTAAATCTAAACATATGCAGTAGAAATAGAGAATAGAAAATCAGCAGAAGCCTGAGCCACAGATTAACAATGTGATAAAGTCTTTTCTTGATCTTTCCAGGATTTGGACCCCATACATCCTTTGTTAGAGGAGCAGAGAGCACTGGATTGTTCAGCTTCAACATTGGGATTGTTTTGCCTGTCCTGTGAATACTTTCATCATAAAAACTACATAGTTAATTTATAATGTTAATAATACAATCAGAATACAGCTTCATTTCAGGTATTCTAGCTTTCAACAAGATATGACAAATATCGAAGTCATAATAGTAATAGAATCTATAAAAGGTGAGAAAGGACGTTCAAATCAATTGTCAAAGTCAAAACCCTAAGCTCTCCTAAAATTATTTAAAGTTCTTGATTAACTTTCAATCTAGCCATGAAACACATACAGATATTTTTCTGCTTACTACAATTTAAGAAATGCTGTTTAGTAAGTCTGAAAAACCTTTAAAAATACAACACATTTAGATCCCTACAACAACCAGACCCTACATTATCACCAGCATTGACTAGATAGCCTAAAATAACTAATGGTGTTACTTTCAGTTAGAGACACATGGATTAACAAATGATACTCAGGGGGTTGGGAGCTGCGGGAGCATTTGGCATTTGGAGACCTTTAGATGATTTCTTGATCCTCTGTGGTGAAAAGGAGACTTCAAGAACATCTGGAGGGAAATAAGGAAGTATTTCTGCATACTCATGTCCCTTTGTTGAGCTGACTTTCAAAGAGAACCTGTTC
Source organism: Nesogale talazaci (assembly GCA_004026705.1). Classification (NCBI taxonomy): domain Eukaryota; kingdom Metazoa; phylum Chordata; class Mammalia; order Afrosoricida; family Tenrecidae; genus Nesogale; species Nesogale talazaci. The sequence continues at coordinate 48,778 of PVJH01003371.1, forward strand.
CAGAACAGCTATGTGCAAGTGTGTGATACCAGCTTGTTTTAATTAGAAATAAACATAGGAAAATGTGAGTAAATATAGGGAATACATGTCTAATAAATTGGCAAAAACGTTTAAATTGTTCTTAATGAATTCGACTCCACAACCCTTTGAGCAGCATATGTGTAGGAAAACATACTGTAAAATGAAATAGAGAACAGAGCACTAGAGGAACAAGAAAAGAAATAAATTTTTCTTAAGTAAAAATGATATAAAAATAAAAACAAGAAAAGATGGGCTCTTAAACAACATAAAGTGAAAATAAAAAACCTAAGTGAAATGATAACTTAATGTTTTTGGTATCTGCTCCATCACCACATTCCTTCAAGTAAAATTAAGCTCTATTTAAAGAAATTTGCTTGGATAACCACCTACCGTCACCATTTATTTGACCAATACCACAAAGCTTAATATCTGTAATGCTAGACAAACACACTGTACTTAAACAGAAATAGACATATCACTTGTTCACATTGAGGTTATAACCTCACAGACGTTTGTACATGTGTAAGCCAGTCTTGGGGAAACCCACATATACCTCAGACAAAACAGCATTCTTAAAATTTCCACCCTCCTTTCTCTAGCTCAGATCAAACATTCTCACACAAGTAATGAGCAACTTATTTAATCCAATCAATTGTTTAGTGTACTACAGACAAAGTAAGCTTGCTGAAAAGAATACTATCCATTGATTATTCACTTCAAACTCTCAGTACAATCAAGGATGAGCAAAGTGGAGACTAACTGAAGTTTTAAGAATGACTTTTACCATTCAAATATTGTTTAAAACATTTTATTGTGATTTATTTCAGTTATGTTTACTCTCTGATTCTAAATTTTAGCAACTTAAGTGCTTAGATTATGTTGTACACAGATTCAAATTATTATAAATTCACAGGGGAAAAAGATTTAAGACTAAATCTTTCCTAATAACATATTGAGCAAATGCAAAAATATCATATGTGGGAAAAAATGGATAGTGACTTTCTTTGAAAAAGAGTGGGACCTTGTCTCAGGTAGAGCTATAAAATGCGCCCCTCACATTAGAAGATTGAAAATCCAAGTGAGGGCTAGCTGCCTCCGAGAAGTGAAAGCAAGTGAAGCTGAATGACATAGCTGGAGCAAACCCTTGAGACTTTCCTTTCTAGATGTGACATGGCTCAACATGAGAAGGGACATTTGAAAACATTGACAGTAGGAATGCGGAATGTCCAGTGTATGAATATAAGAATATTTGAACTTTTTCAATAATGAAATTGAACACATAGCAAACAATATCTTAGACATTCGAATGGAATATTGTTGACCACATTGTATCAACAATCATGTACTCTATTTGGCTAAGATTAACAAATTGGAAGGGAAGGACAATGCAGTCATTTGAGGAAGAGCATTTATCCTGATGCAATGCTGCCAGTGATATACTAATGAGCAACCTTGATGGTGTAGTGAGTTACTAGTTGAGCTGCTGGACTAGGTCAGCAGTTTGAAACTATTGGTCACTCTGTGAAAAAGGATGAAGATTTTCTCCCCAGTAAAGCGTTACAGTCTCAGAAACCCAGAGGGACAGGTCTACCATGTTCTGTCTTGTCCGTATTAGTCAGCATAGACTTGATGACAGCCAGTTTTTGAGTAAGTGTACTGGGAGGATCAGTTAATGTGCTCATCAATCACAATTATATACCAAGTACTATTGTCAAAGAAGAAAAAGGCAAATTTTTAGAAAAGTCTACAGTCTGAAATTGATCAACCATGTGATCAAGATGCATTGGTAATTACAACTGAATAAAAAGTGCAAGTTGGAATAAAGAAGAATCAGAATTAAAAAGGCAGGGAAGAAAGAAAAGACCAACATGCATGTCCCAAGATGGTTTGCAAATTGCCCTGTATCATATAGAAGCTAAAGAAAAAAGGAAAAGAGTTAAGTCAAAGAGATGAACATATTTCAAAAAGCAACATGAGGAGATAAAATATTATAATGAAGTATTCAAAGATGTACAACCAGAAACGCAATTTTCTTTAATCTTTCTTATTTAACATGCAACTTTCACATGCCTTTGGAAAAATTGAAAATCCCATAGCTTGGTTCAGGCGCACCTTAGTCCTCAAAGGGACATCATTGCTTTTCAGCATTTAAAGAGGTCTGAAAAGATACTTGGTGTAGGAGCTATTTGATTTCCTATTGGCTGCTTCTTTAGCATTGATGGGGATCCAAGCAAAATGAAAACTTTGACAACTCATGATGTTAATTATTGGTCCACTTGTGAAGATTTTAATTTTATTTACATTGAGTTGCAAGCCATACTTGAATCTGAAGTGCTTGATCTTCATCAGAAAGTACTTAAGAACACATTGCTCTAGTTACTTGCACAGCTTACAGATTGAATACGTAAGGAGAAAGGATATAACCCTGACAGACACACTTCTTGACTTTAAATCATGCAGCAATCCCTAACTAACTGCCTCTTGATAGCTATGTGTAGAGAACTCAAACTCACGGTATTGTTTTGTCTATTTCATTGTTCCACCTGATATGAAAGTGAAACTTTTGAGAAGCAGGGTTCCCTGAAGCATCAATAAATCAGAAAGCCTGTTAAAGATCTCTGGCTAAGGATAGAGTCTGCAGCTGTGATACCACATGACAGCACAGCAGATTTCCTGACCTGAAGATTGAATAAAATGAGTGTGTTTTTTTAATTTATCTACACTTTTGTCACATTTATAACCCTTGCTGCAGCAAGGCAGGGCCCAAAGGATTATTTGACTGTGATTGAAACCAGAGTGATACATATCTGGCACCCTGGCTGAGAAGAGGCACTGGGGATCAAAGAATTGTATCGGTAACCTTTGTACCATGTTAGCTGCCCTAGCAAACTCCAGAATCACGAGCATTTTCTGTGAATTCTGTGTAGTCACTACTGTGCGTCATTGAACCCAACAATGAAGTAACATGAAAGGGCTGGCTGGTGTCTTGAAGGGTTGAGCTATGTCTGACACCATGATGCCGAGCAAACAACAGAAAGTAGCAATGCACTTGGGAGTTTGTGTGAGTGCAGGTGCGTGAGCGTGCAAGCACACACACACATACACACACACACTAACAAGCACAAACAAGTGAGCAACACCAAGACATAAAGGAAGCATCTGAGGAAGATGAACAGGCTATAGAACAACCAGAAAAAGAATTCAGAAGAATTGTAATTGCAGATATTGAACAGATGAATAATTAAAATGAAAAAAGAATAAACTAGAAACCTTACTAGATTACTAGCAGCCTTAAAAGAGAAACTCCAAACAGAAATCTGAAAGATGAATACTAAGATAACTGAATGATATGATTCTATACAAGAACAGAAAAATAAAATTGAAAAAATGGAAACTCTCAAAATCTTTGTCTATGAGAAGACAAAGGAACAAAACGTACAAATGATCTGAAGAAAATCTAAGAATTAGGTTTTATGAAGGATATTTTCGAGAGGAGTAACCTACATCTCTTTGGCATTCCAGAACAGGAAGAATCTAACAAATCCCACAGAGAAAATAGGATGAGATAAGTCCCTAAACTAGATAAAAGATGATGAAATTTACAGGATGATATGAGAATTCCCCCAAAGAGAAACAGTTTAAAAAATTTAAGTAACTGTCCAATATCAAGACAAAGAAAGCATTCTAAGAGCAGCCACATTTAAATGAATGGTTATGTACACAGGAAGATCCGTATGAATAAACGCAGAATTTTCAGCAGAAACCATGAGACCAAGAAAGACAATAGTTACTCAACAGAAAAGAGTGGAATTTTTATGGATTTCTGAGGATTGTATATGGTGTATGGTCTATGTCTCAAAAACTAGAGCTCATAAAGGAAATTTGGTGGCATTTATGGAACATTAAATGGAAGAGTAAATTACATGTTTGATTGCTAATCACAAACTCAGCTCTGTGAACCCACTTGCCAATCTTTAAGAGGCAAACTTTCCGCTCTCATAAAGATCTGTGGCCTCAGAAATCGATAGAAGTCCCCTTCTGTCCTGTGGAGTTATTATGACTCATAATTGATTGACTGGTAATGGATATGAGACAATATATAGAGAATTGTGTTTGTTAGTGTTGCAATTCTTTAATTAAAATGAAACTATTCCAATCTTTTTATAAGATGGCACAAATATGGCACAACATCTCCCTGGGAAGAGAAATTCTTAAATTAAAAAAAGTATTCTTATAATGGAACTTGGTATCAACAACCTCTCTGAAATATTTAATATGAATTAATTATTGATATATGTTAAATGTGTTTTGAAATGTTTACTGCATAATTTGATTTTTTTTTGTTTGGGGCATCACTGCTCTCCAGTGGAGGGAGTAAGAGGCCCAGCCCCACTGCTGGAATTGAACCTCCATCCCAGTGGGCCACAGTCCTGCGCACAACCACTACGCCACTGGGGCTCAGCCCTACTGCATAATTTGAAAAAGAAAAATTTAGACTATAAAATATTTATGAAGATTGCTATGGAGTCTTATATTTTTAGCACACTAAATCATTCTAACCCTACCACATATCTTTAATTTTCTTTTAAAATTTTCCATTCTTCTCAAGATGTGTTCTAGCTTGACAGTATTCAACTTGTAGTCTCGGTATATATAACAAAACCTCCTATACCAAAAAGAAAAACCTAGGTGCCATCTAACAGATTCTAACTCATGCTGACACTACAGTGCACAGAACAACTGTCCCTTTGGGGTCCCAAACTTTTTAAAGTCTGGATATTGGTAGCTTGTTTGCATCACTAGCTTATGATGGGCAGATCTGCATGTAACCAACTAATTACTAGGGGTTCATGTACAGTTTTGCTTGGATGTCTCTTATTCTCTAACTGTTTTTCAAATCTCTCTTTTCTTTTGACTCAGCCTGTAAGTTGTGGGTCTGAATTCTCATATTTAAAATGATCATGATAAATTAATTAATCAGTATAACATAATATTTGAAAATATTGTGGAACACTGTAACTAAGACACTAGAGTTGAGGTGGATCATCTAATGCAATTTTTCTAAATCAAAGCCCCAAATAATTCAGGACATGTCTAAAAACCAAGACACCATGAAAAACTGTGTTTTCTGTTGGGCTATATAATTATCAAAGATTTCAATACACCATTCTCAAGGAAAGACTGATCAGTAGTATGAAAATTCAATAAAGACACAAAAGAAATAAACAACACAATTGAATAATTTAGTTTCTTACACTTCCACAGAACACTCAACCCCAAAACAGCACAGTGTTATATGTTCTCCAGTGCTTCCTGAACATTCTGTAAATAAAAAAAATATGAAGAATAAAAAATCTATTAAATCACAAAGCAAGCTTTAATAAATTTAAAAACCTTGAGATTCTACAACCTGTTTTCTCAGTGTGGCATGTATAGCATTCAAAATCAGCAATAGGAAGAACAAGGGCAGAAAATTCATGGAATGAGTAACAAAGCAACTGGGTAGTTGATCACAAAACTATATAATAAAAACTCTACTGAAACAAATTAAAGTGAAAACACAAAATACCCAAACCTCTATGATATAGCAAAATCAGTTTGAGCTTATTTGTAGCAGTCAGCACACATATGAAAAAAGAAGAGAGAACCAAGGTTAATCCCCTAATGTAACATCTCCAATAATTAGAAACAAACAAAATATTCTTTCAAAAAATTGGAGAAAATAAATTATGAAAATTAGCACACAAATAATTAGAAAACAGGAAAGTAATAGAAAAATAAATAAAACAGGGAGCTTTTTCTTGGAAAAGATTATCAAAATTACAAACCACTGGCAAACTTAATTAAGAAAAAGAATGAGAAGATGCAGATATCTACAATTACAGAAGAAATGAATGGCATTATAACAGAACATAATGAAATATAGAGTAAATTACTACAAAAGACAGCACACCACATTGACAGTGTAAACTACAATATGTGGACAAATTTCTAGAAGCACACCAACTCTCCACATTAACACAGACCAACAATAAAGCCTTAATAGATCTATGACAAAAGAAGAAACACAGCAGCTCACTAACCAAATTCCAAGCAAGAAAAGGCCAAGACTATATCGTTTCAAAAAGGGGATTTCTACCAAATATTCTAAGAAGAACTTTCACTAATCCTACACAGATTATTTGTAAACATAGAAAAAGCAATTTCTCAAATTAATGTTATGAAGCAAGTGTTACCCTGATAGCAAAACTTGGCAAAGACTGCACAGGATCAAAAACTACAGAGTAGGCTGAGCCCTGGTGGTGTAGTGGTTGTGCGCAGGACTGCAGCCCACTGGGATGGAGGTTCAATTCCAGCAGTGGTTCCACAGGAGTAAAGGCGGGCCTCCTACTCCTACCACCAGAGGGCAGTGATGCCCCCAAAGCAAAACAAAGCAAACCAAAAAGAGAACTACAGATTAATGTCACGTATTAATAAAGAAGCAAAGAGCTCAAAAACTATTCTGCCGATCGAATCCAACAACATATCAAAAATAATTCCATTATCAAATAGGATTCATGCCAGGTACACAAGGGTGGTTCAATAATATGAAAGCAATCAAAATAATCCACCATAAGCAAACACAAATGAGAACCAAGTGATCATACTAATCAATGCAAAGAAGGTATTTTGCAATATCCACACCTATTTCTGATAAGAATACTTAACAAAATAGGAATAGAATGGAACTTTCTCAACATAATAAAATTATATTAAAAGTCAACTGTCAACCTCTTGCTCAACGGTGGAAAACTAAAAGCATTGCCCTTTGAATAGGAACCAAATGAAGATGTTCCTGTTACCACTCTTTTCCAACATTGCCCTGAGAATCTTATGTAGATCAAATAGACAATGAAAAGATCTTAGAGAATACAGTTGGCAAAGAAGATGTGAGACTTTTCTTATTTGCAAATGACAAAATTTTACATGTTGAAAATTGCAAAGCACAACAGAAAAATTGTTTGAAACAATTGAAATATTGGCCAGCATGGTGGGCTACAAGCAAAGATCAGTTGGATTACCAAGCATGAGAGTCTGATAAAAAAAAATTAAGAAAACAAAGCCAAATAGATTAGCACCCCAAAAGAAGAAATCCTTAGGAATAAATCTAGCCAAATGTGTTAGTTCGGGTAGACTAGAGAAACAAATTCATAAGCATGAATATGTATATGAGACAGTTTTATATAAAGGGTAATTGTACATTAAGAAAACATCCCAGTCTAGTCAAAAGCCATAAGTCCATATGTCTGATCCCAATCTATGAAGTCCTCTTCAGACTCACGAAACACATGCAAAGAAGTCAAATGCAGGACAATCACAAGCCAGTGGGGAGAAAGCCTGGATCCAGTGTTGTTGTTAAGCATCTCAGCATTGGCAGGCGTCTCTCTGTGACTTCTCTGGCTTTACAAGTCCAGTTGCACCCATGGATTTTCTCCTCAGGGATATCTCACAGGAAGTCAGCCTTGTCCAGGCAAAGTCTCCAAGGTAGTGAACTGAGGCAGTGTCTTCTGTTTCTAAGAAGGAATTCTGAATTTCCCAGAATTCTCACTAGACCATCCCCACACAAAGGTCTCATTATCTATCTCCAGATTGACAGGCTAGACTCTACTCCTGCACTTTATCCTCAAATTGACACCAGATTAGGTGACTTCCACACATAAGAAACATATATATATAATGTATATATTTGCATATATATATATATAAATGTCCCATTTTCATGAATAGGAGGGTTTACTACAAAAATATCAATAGTACCCAAAGCAATCTATACATACAGAGCAATTCTCACCCAACTTCATAATTCTTTCTTTAAAGGAATGAAAAACCAGCTTCATACAGAGAAGAAAGGGAACCAAAATATATAAGGAACTCCTTAAGAAGAACTAGTAGGAAGCCTCTTTCCCCATACAACCAAACTCATTGTCATTGTGTTTATCCTGACTCATAGTTACTCTATTGGACAGAACAGACCCCTGTGTTTCCAAGAGTGTAGCTCTTTTTATTTTAAATTATCATAGTTTTATTGCTATTTCTCACACAATCCAATATATCCATTCACAAAAAATTCTGCTCAATTCCATTGAGTGGAGGTATACAGTCACCAATGCTTTCAGCTTCCCATCCCCCTTCCCTCTTCCTGTTTCCTCTCAGGGAACCATTATTCCTTTTACTGTTTCTTCAGAATTATTTATCTTGGCTTCAATGTACTGAACAATCTTAAATATAAAATGATATAAATATGAGACTTAATAGTAAAGGTAAGAAATATTCTAGCAGATAATTATGTATTCATCAGTGCCATGTATCACCCTTAATTTAGCATCCTTTCTATGTGACTCTTCTGATAGGGACTCTATAATTATGTTGCAGGTGAGCATTGGGTCTCTATTTATTCCAAGACCCTGCACATCAAGTTGGTTGTGCGTTTTTGAACTTCTAGTACCTCTTTGTGGACAGCTCCTGATTACACAGGCTGGTGTACATCTTCAATGTAGACTTTGTTGCTTCCATGCTAGATGGCCACATGTTTAATTAAAACCTTTTAAGACCCCAGATGCTACATGTTTTGATAGCCAGGCACCATCAACTTTCTTACTACATTTGCTTATACACCCATTTTGTCCTCAGTTATTGTATCAGGAAGGTGAGTATCATACAATGCCACATTATTTGGACAAATCATTCTTGTACTGAGTCAGGTTATAAGTGAAAGAGCAAATGCCATCTAATATATATATATACACACATATACATATGTAAATGTATAAATTTTCCCCTTCTACACCACTTATGTTTGTCATCATTCACATTTCAGTTATTCCTCTAATATGCAGTTCAAATATGTCAAGAAAACCTATCCACCCTTTGTCATCAATTATTCTCTTTACCTATTACTATTGGTTCCCTGCTCCCCTCTCTTCTCCTCTTCCCCTCCCATAGCCCTTAGGAATCATTGATCTAGTTTCTGTCTCCATAAATTTGTGTATCCTGAATTACTTGTATATATAAACATTAAAAAAATCATACAAGTAGTCACAAGTCTATTAAGAATAATAACATAGCAGATAAATGCCTCTCTGTTTAAATTAAGGAAAGGATATTTTAAAAAAGAAAACTAACTTTTCAGTCCCCATTTTTTTTCATGTAGGACCAGATATTCTGACAAGAGTCAATGATCCATACACCATCAACACTAGATTCAGATACCACTTGTGCTGAAAGGCATCTCTTTTCCTCCTCTCATATCCACAGAGGTGGAGACAAGAATAATTATGACAAGAGGGAGGGGGTTCAGGGAATGAAATCCACACAAGGAACCCATCCAAAGGGAGGATCTGGTTCATATTTCCACAGGAAAGGGAGAGTGAGAGTGAACCTCATTCTGTTGTACCAATTCACTAGGACAGCGTTAGTGTGTGCAATAGCACAATCCTGGAGATGGCTGTGATATCCCCTCCTGTTCGGACAGTACAGTGAAGGGCAGGCCTGGATACAGTTCAGGGAGAGTGGCCTGCCCGCTCAGCTGGGGGACAAAACAAGATAGGTGTGCGGTAGACCGGTGATGTGTGTGAAATCATAAAGTTCCCTGAGATTCCTGAACACTTGAAACCCCATATAACTTGAATGTGGATCACTCACAAGGTGGCACACTGAATAGACTAGAGGCAACTGGTCAGCAGTAGGAGAGGGGAGGTGAAGGGTGGGTGAGGGGGTTGCAGCACTGAATTGCTCCATCCCTGGTTGTTGGACTAGCTATGTGGACTTAGAGGATACATGCCCTTTAGACATGATTGTTGAAGACTAGAAGAATGTATGAGGTTTTAAGTAAGCATGACCCAAGTTATGTAACCCAAAAAGGTTGAGTCTTTATTGGAATAGATAGCCTCACCTTTGTACAGGAGTAGCTGGTTCTTTCCAACTGCAGACCGTGTGGTTAGCAGCCACCTTGGGTTGCTGTTATGCCATCCCCTATCACGTAGCAATACCAGTCAAAGCATCTTTGTACTGGTACAATGAAAGTACATAGACAATGAAAAGGCTGGAAAACCCAGAAATGAATTCATTCACCTACTGCCCACTGGTCTTCAGCAAAGGACCAAAACACATTAAATGGGAAAGGGACTATTTCTTCAACAATGGTGGTGGAAAAATTGGATCTCCACACTCAAAAGAGTGAAATCATACCCATACCTCACACAGGTACAAATATTAACTCTTACTACCCCTCTAAATGTAAACCCCAGTTCTAAAAGAGTGATTAATATGAAATTCGAACAAACTTAATGACCCTACTACAGTGCATTAACACACAATCAAAAATAGCAAAAGAAACTAAGAAGTACCTCACAACATGGTCAATTCTAGAGAAGTTAGTGAGCAAAAGTCAAATGTTTTATGCGACCACTGCTGTAAAGACAAACACTAAAACAAAGGTAGACAGTGGCTCAAGCAGCTATTCAATCCAGGCTCCCAGGCAATGGGGAGTTATGACTTTCAAATACTTTTAATTTTATCATTCCTTTATTTGTGCACCATAAAGACCATTTTGAAGGTTGGTGTCACCTCAGACAGTTTCTCATTAGGGTAGACAGAGAAAGGAATTAATAGTCCATACAATTTAGCAAGGGTAAGGTTATCCTGTTGGGTAACTACTCCTACGTTGGTATTCAGTACACTCCTGAGGGATTCATGATCAAGAGGAGGAGGAACGTGTGTCTCTAATAAGATGACATTACATCTATTGGTGGATGGGAGTGCATGGTTTGGCTTTGGGAAAACATTTGATATTGCATTTATGGACTCCAAGAAGAATAATCTACTCCATCTTGAAAGGCTAGTCATGCACTTTTAATGGAGTTTCTGTTTAGTCCTTGGTGACCTGAGCCTGTCCTCCAGACTACCTGGACTTTAGATTTTTGTCTTCTTAAGATCTATGACATACTACTATTATATCAGAAGCATCTAGGTAGGAAAACACAATAAATAAATCAGGCTTCACCTTAAACACCGGTTGCAAATTAAAAGAATTACCTGACTCCTTCAGACTTAAGCCAGTAGCACCAGAGTGTGATGCAAAGAGGATTGCTACTCCAAAATCAGGGACTTAGAGATATTGTACTTTGGTTCAAGCTTCTTGCTTATGAGGTTGCTCAATACTAAGCAGTTCAAGATGACTGTATGTTTTCATATTTTTTACTTTCAAATTTTGTTCACTTTTAAAGACACGTCTTAGTTCTAAAGACATAGTTGCGCCATCATGAATGAGATTTACTGAACTCTGTTCTCTGCAGCCAACCCTCTTTAACCTGATCAGTATTGAAAAAAGAAAGGCAGGCTGCTCCTCAGAGGCCAGGATGGCAAGACTTCATCTTACATACTTCACAAATACTGTCAGGAGGGACCAGCCCCTGGAGAAGGATATCCAATTGGGTAAAATGGAGGGGAGGGGAAAGGGAGGACGATCTCAGGAGTTGGACTGACACAGTGGCTGCATCAATGGACTCAGGCATAGGAACAATTGAGAGGAAGGCATAGGACAGGGCAGTGTTTTATTCTGTTGTCACAGGGTGGTGATGGATTGAACCTAACTCAGTCCCACCTCGCCACAGTAACCCTGACATTTCCCTTAAACAAAATTAATCTGATTAAGTTTTAATATGTGTACATGAACATCCTCTTTTGGAGTTTTAAAATCTTTATAAGAATTTTCACTTTATCTCAGTAGTATTTTAAATCTTGCATCATAAGCTAGTTAATGATGCACCAAGCAAATCGTGTCATCTGCATATCAATGCTTGCTAATAAGCCTTCCTCTAAACCTGATTTTGCATTCTACTTCCTATGATCAAGCTTCTCTGATCATTTACTTAGCATACAGATTAAATAAATACGGCCACATGTTATAACCCTGGCACACAGCTTTCCTGATTGTAAATCATGCTGTAGGCCCTTGTTCTGTTTTTGCAACTGCCTCTTGGTCCATGTACAGGATTCACATGAGCACAATTAAATGTTCTGTAGTTCCTATCGGTCTTAAAGCTATTACTAGTTAACTTTGACCCAGCATATAGATTCCTGTTAGACTTGAGGCAATTTTTTAAACTCACAAAACTGCCTATTTAGATAAAGTACAAAAGTTGACTCTAATTTTTCTCATAAAAATATTAGTAAGGATTCTTTGAACTACAAGTGAGCTGGATATTTTTAACGAGGGTATCTTCTCCTAATTTCCATTTCCACTGTATTATACTTAGGAATATATGGCCAATGCTTTATAGATGATTGTTCATTGCTGAGTAACTAGAAATAAATTGAAAAAATAAAAGATGTACAAGTTAATTCAAAAGGATTTTTTTAACTTGAATCTTTTCTAATGATGTTTATTACGAGAATTTCAGATGTTTTCTGTAAGGAAAACTTGTTTCTGAACATCAAGTGTTATATGAGTTTCTAAGTTTAAAAAATATGGCATTTTGGTATAGATACCAGATTGTTTCTTTTGGCCATTCCCATATCTTAATTTCAAATGCCTGCAGCTACTTAATAAATGCTCTGGAATTCTTGTTTTTCTTAAGACTATCCACAATGTGTTATGCTCATAAATGTTGAATGTCTTTGCATAGTCAATAAAACACAAGTAAACACCTTTCTGCTCTTGTCTGCTTTCAGCCAAGATACATCTGAAATTGCCAACGAAATTTCTTTCCAAGCCCTCTTCTGCATCCATCCTGAACCTCTGGCAACACCCTGCCAATGCATTTCTGCAACCATTGCTGGCTGATCTTAAGCAAAATTTTATTGGCATGTGATGTTAATGATATTGTTCTCTAGGTTGAGCACTCTGTTGGGTCATTTTTCTTTGGAATCAGGATATATATGGGTCTCTTCTATTCAAGTACACAAGTAGCTTCTTCCACATTTCCTGGCATAGATGGGTGTTTCCAGTTCTTCATTAATGTGCTGAAACACTTCAATTGACACTCCATCCATTCCTGAAACCATGTGTTGGCCAACTGCTCTTCGTGCAGATTAGACTTCTTCCTTCACTACTACTGGTTCTTGCTCATAACTTACCTCCTGGAATTGTTTAATGAATTTCAAGATTTATTTAAAATACAGTGTCATCTGATAGGATTATATTTAAAAGCAATCAAGGGATTCCAAACAACCAACTATTATTCCAGTATATGAACCAACTGCCAAAGCTAATGATGAAGCTGAAGAGTTCTATCAACATATTCAGTCTAAAATCAATCCAACTAGTCAATATTCAACTGCTCCAAGAGGTAGCATATGAACAAGCATATGTACCATTGGTACACCTTTTTATTACTGTCAAGTAGCAGCAATATCTAAATGCCACACCATTCAGAATTCTGGCCCAATCCAGTTGACACATAACCTTAAGTATCATAGCGAAGCTTTTCTTGCTATGTATTTCTGCATTTGTTAATACCTTACATACCACATTTGTTGGACCATAAGATGCACTTTTTGCCCCAAAAGAGTGGTGTAAAAGCAAGGCTGCATCTTATGGTCCAAGGTACCCTAGGACATTTGATTATGAGACCGTGCACCCACTTACTGTCCACTGCTGTTTGCAAGCTGAGGATTGCTCCTGGAGTCTCAATGTCAGTCAGGTCACATGAGGGGCACAGCGCATACTTCCGCTCATTTGTTAATGAAATTTATTATGGCTCTTAACACCACTGCTGAGTTTACACTGTTAAATATTACCGTATTTTGCTTTATTTTAATAAATGTTTTAGTACACTGGTGATATTTGATTTAAAATGTTTTTTCTTTTTTTTTCCTGCTCTAAAAACTGGATGTGTCATGTGGTCCAAAAAATCTGGTACATCATTAATGAAAAAACAGGAAGCATATATACTTTTACCATTGTTATTAATATAATTAAGGGCCATTGAGATATTAATAAAGGGTATAGAAAAGAAAGAGCTTACTCATTTTGCAATATAAGCAATAAATATTCACAGCAACAAAAGCGAATTTGGTCTTTATGATTTATTTAATGTCATGATTATTGTAAGTTAGAATTCCCATTTTTCTCATTTTCCCCAATACCTCAGTCACCTATGAGTCATTAAATTTTCATAAAATAACATCAGAGATGTTGAAAAATTACTAAGCACAGTTGATCTGAATTTATAAAACATTATTGATAAACATCAGATTAATAACCATGTTCTTTTCTTTTAGAGAGAACAAACATTTCTTACTTTATTAGTACTTTCTCATTCTTCAGCATCACAAGACTTTAAAACAAACGTGTAAGGTCGTTTCACAGTTTATTTAAAAGTTGATACCTCATGATCCTGTAGCCTTGGCCACATTTCTAGATACTCAGAGGAGAAATTGCATCAAAATTTGCATGCATTAGACTATTTGTATAATTGAGAGTGGTTCTCTGTTAATGTTCTACAACAATTAGCCAGCGTGTGTTAGATTAGTATTTGCATCTTGGTTGTAGCATACAACATCGATTCTGTTTTCCTAACTGGCTAGCTGGAATGTAGATTTCTGCAGAGATTCTAAGAGAAACGAAAAGAAAAAATGATTTTGATTGCTTGACAATTGTCAATAGTGTGAGACTATAACTAAAATGGATGGTACACAATTCTAAAACGCTAATCATAATGTTGAACTTGCTAGATTATCTGCCTGTTTGGAATGAAATCAATAACAATCTGAGAAGAGGACGAGTGTAGAAGTAAGAAAGGGCTATCATAAGGGCAAAGTAGCATAACTACAATTTATAAAGAAACATACGCATATCTGGGTTCTTCAACACTCTACCTAAGGCTGCCCTTTATTATATGCATTCCATTTTGAAAGACTGAAAATGGTTTGAGATATAAAATATTATTTTTCTATGATAAAATTCAGTCTGATTTTCTGCACAAGGGGTATTCCCAAATGTTTGTGTGTATCTAAAATTTGAAATATCTTCCTTTGCTAATCATGCTTTTTCTTATTGTTAGATGGGAAGCATAGCTATTTCAACACTTAAAGTATGTCGAGAGCCTGCTATGCCTTATATTGTGTTTCAATGGCATTGCCTCCAGCTTACCCACTGCACTTTGAATGGGAAATGCTCCATCAGATGACACCAACTGTAAAAGGGGGAATCAATACATGAAAGCTTAAAATTTAGTTTCAGAATACACTGTGTTTGTTATGCTGAATGGAAAAAGTGGCTGTGAAAAAAAATGGTGACAGAAAAAGTTTATCAATACATAAACACATTTGTTTAGAGATGTTTTTTAAAAAATAAAGACTACGGAACTCTTACTTTGTTAAATCTTTGTAAGGCATTATTTTCAAAATCTCATTCAGATATGGAAAATAATGGTTTACTAGTGCTTGTGTATTTTTCATATAGTGGCTTAGAGGACAGATTTAAATATATTCTTAATTTATTTTCCACGTAAAGACCAAAACCTGAGTTTCAGTTATATCATTTATATTTAGAATCTGATCATTTGGTGGTGATAGTGGTCTTTTATTTTTTTTTTTTAGTGCAGTATTGTTTGTAGTTCAAAAAGGACATGGCCCTTTAGACTATCTGGGCCATTCACCTCTAGTAAAAAATAAAAGTGAAATTCTCACTAATTCAAGATGCAGGTTCTAAAACTTGAACAGCAAATAAGAATGACTAACTCCCATCTTTACCGGTAAGTGACCAGTGATCTCTTTGCCAGCAAGAATAGAACTGCTATTGGATATCGGTTGATGCACCTCAATCTGCCAGCTGGAACTCGCTGCTTCTATTGAATCAGACGCGTCCACTGCCAACAGGAACTCCACCATACAGACACAGGTACCACTGCCTACGTCCATAGCTATTGCTTAGAGAAACTCACCTCGGCCATGTCTGGATTATTGTATAGAGCTGACCAGTTCAGGTGTAAATACTATTTTTCATGCTGAATTGTCTTTTTTGTTTTGCATTGTTTATCACTGAATTTAAATAATAATTTGGCATGGGGAATATTTAAATAGGTATCTTATGGTGACCAAGAACTTTAAAAGGGAACCAACAGTCACCATAGTGAAGAATAGATATTGGTTAGGTAGATAATTGTTTTATCAATTGTTTATATGATAATATGTTGCTGTTTTACATCTACACATAGACTTTGCAGGGTTTTGATACAATTTTCCATTTGCTGAGCTCTTACAAGGTCAGTTAAGACTCTTAAAAGGTATGACAGCGCATTTCTATACCAACTTTTTTCTCATCAGAAGTTTTCTTGTGGAAAATTATTGAATGCTATTGAATTGCTATATACACGCTCTTAGAGGTACAAATATTTCAAAAGAAAATGAAGTCCAATTTCCTTTTAAAAAGTTAAAATGGTTCACTGCATTAACTAGTCACTGACTATAAGTGTTTCTATAATATTAAGTGTTCTTGTCCAGACATATTAAATTTGCTATGAGATGATGTGAAAAATGTTTGAAAGCTTAATTTATTTTCAGCCAATTTTACAGGGAAAAATATTTTAAAGAGAATTGGTAGCCTTAAACCCATGACTCCAAACATACGGATCAAACACAACAGGCCCCACAGAAATAAGCTATTTGAGTCCTGAGTATAGGACATCTATGTATGATATCATACTATACTGTAAAATATCCCATATGAGGCTATGTGAAGCAAATTTATTTGAGTTGATAAAATTATTATAATAATAAATGTAATGAGGACTGAAACGAATTATATCAGAAGATTTTCAACAAGAATGTTTTAGAATAACACACACAGAATACTATCTACCTAAACAATAGAGATGACGCATGAAGAGTCTCTTCATATTTTCTGGATAGGAGCAATTTGTCTGAATTCCATAAATATTTTATAGATTATAATATTCCAATATATAAGTAATTTTTTATTAAAAATTAAATGAAACATTTGGATAACTCAAGGTAGTATTTGGAAAGTTGTCACCCAGAACATAAGGCATGCTTATCATGTTATATTAGGAATAGGAAATAAAAATACTCTGAATCTGGCATACTAAAACTTCAGACATCAGCAGCTAAATGGCATAATGCTTTAAGTGATAGAAAAAGAGGAAAGAATGTGAAAACTTTTGTAAGGAAAGAATAAAATCTTTTAAAATTGTATTTCAATATCTTTCAGAGATGAATGAAAGCTGTGCTGTCTATCAAGAGGTGAAAAAAAATCGTCCCATCAAGAAACAGATACAAAATGAAAGTAAGCTTCACTTCTCCCAAACTCCTGGATCTGAATTTGTTTTCTGATTCCAGTTAAAGCATTTCTCCAATTTTTTATAAGTTATGTCTAATCTATTTTCATGCTTTATGGTACAAAATAATTTACCTGATAGGCTGTAAGCTGTAATAAGGAGAAGATTGCATCAATTTTCTTGATTTGGAAATAAATCTATTCTATTTATTTTTTCACCCATAACAATAACCCACATGCCTTCTGAGGAAAATATGTGAATGTGGAACCGTAACTACTCTCTGCTTTAATCTCTAGGAATAAAGGAACCAGCAACCTACGCAGAATTGAAAATAGGTACTTCACATTCCAAGAAGACAAAGATAAGAAAAACTAGATCATCTGAAAGAAAAGGTAAATTTTCACATATCCAAATTAAATGCCCATCCCTCCCCTGCCCTGGGGCCATTGAATCTGTTTAAACTTTAAAAATATGAACTACTCTCCCCTGCCTTCCAGTTCCTTAACCTAGCCTATGTGACTCAAATAATTGATATAAGGCAAAAATCTCCATCCTGAAAAACTTCACTTGCTTGTGAATGAGATGGCTTAAAATACGTTTAAAAAGCCTAAACAAAAAAGGCAAATTGTTTACCTAGTGGCAGCAGTTAGTACATTCCAGATAACGGATGCCGTTTGAGCGTTAACATCAAACACCCATAACAGAACCTTAACAATTAGAAAAAGAATCTTTTAAGAAATCTGATGCAAATCAATTAGTGTCATCCTAGACTCAGTCCAAAAAAGTTCATAAACAGCCAGTGTTTGATATATTTGTGATTACAATTCATTCTGTGTGACTCCTGTGGCAAGCTCGATGTCTAAAATAGCAGTGCAGTTCTGGTAAGAAAATTATGAATGTTTATATATGCAAGCAAACATATAGTACTTATAAAGTAATAAATATGTTATCGGAATAAGAAAAGGGAATAAAATCCAGGCATAAGTCTCAGGTCACTGGCATTTCAAATAAGCCAACCAGCTTTTCTAGTTAAAATTTTAAGTTTGAAAACACTTTAAAACCAGTGTCCTGATTGTGGTACCAGCTGGTTCTACCCTCGGATATTTGACTGAGCCTTTCCTCTGCTGTTTACATCCATATCTTTTCTTTGGGCAGACACTGCAGTCCTGGGTTCCTGGTCTCTCACTGTAGCGATTCTTGGAATATTCTGTTTCATTTTTCTTTTGACAACTGGAATCTTAGGATTCATTGGTAAGTTAAACTCCATCTGTGCACATAACAATACACAACATCTCCAACATATATGCTGTTATATTAAATTATCTTTTTGTCATTCCATAACTATCACCTCCATGTTTACTCTGACAACCCTTCTAACATCATTTCTAGCTTAGTCACATACCTACTACAAAGCCGTTGATCACTGTTGACCCAGTTTTCTCTCACTGGAAGGCAGGACCTGGTCCTGCATATTTAAAGAGCTACCCTTAGTTTTGAGTCCAATATGGCAGCGACTATGTAAAACCATCTTGAGGATTTCCTCAGGATACCCCTCTAATATCACCACTAGTTAGCCTTCTTTTGTTATGCTAACCCTCTACTTTCCCAAGTGTGGTTTCTTTAAGTTATAGGAGAAAAAGTCCTCATCATTATCACTTCTAAAGAGCAGTAGACTCTTAATAAGTATGAACTATTTTATTGAATATTTGCTGAGAAAAAGGCTACATTAGAGATTCTGCTGATCTTAAATCATGCTATATGGACACTATTATCACCCAGGAAACCCCATCGAATATACTGTAAGTTTATTGGTTTTATCTCCATTTTGTGAATGAATTATTTTTAATTATTGTTCTCAGAGAAAAAGATAAGCCAATGAATTTTCCTTTTCTACCATAATTTATTTCTACCTTATCTCAAGATCATCAGAACTTTTTAATTATATTGAATTATTTTAATAATTGGCTTTTATTTGCACATTGATTTCACTTCCAAATATATATATATATATATATATATATATATATATATATATTTCTGTGATTATGCTGTCCTTCTGCTAAATATGCATAATGTCAAAAATACTGAAGTTGGGAAACCATAATATACATAAGAATATTGAAATTTAAGTAAAAAGGTTATAAAACAGGTTTTAGAAGTATATTACTGACATCTGGTCACTCACCCATTGCCAACTCAAAGGCACCCTTTGCATCAGGTAGTACTCCCCTTGTGAGACTGTCAGTCTTCATCTTCTCCTTTAAAAATTTAATTGGGAGTTAATGCATATCTCATATCAGTCCATATTTCAATGACAGCAAGCAGTCTTCTACAACTGTGTCCACACTTTCCAAACATTTTTTTAAACCTTTCTGGGCTCCTTGACATCACAATCTTTCACAACCTCATGTCCCTCTGATCACCACTGTACCCAGACCCTTCACCTCAAACCCCTATTCTACCACTCTCCGTAAAGACTCATCAGTCTTGGGTTTCATGTTCTGAAGCACATATAGCAAAAAGTCAAGAGGGGGACCCAAAATGGCATAAAACACCTGAGACAAACTGCAATATCAATAAACACAAAAGAAAATATTGCAGAAAATGCTGAAAAGTCTAACATCCTCAGAGGAGACTGCAACTGATGTGTTTTGAACTGTTGATGTCGGGTTTATGATTTTGATCCTTGATCGTCCTCCCTACAATTCACTCTCTTTAGCCACCGCTTTCCTCCCCTCCTTCTGTTTCGGATAAAGAGAGAACACCAGAGGCCTGTTACCTAGTTAGTTCTTACAAATGTATCTTGGCACCCGCTTTCATGCATAGCCTTCTACAAAGCAGATGCTCACAGTTTAGGTTTTGATACTATTTCCTCCTTCAGCTTGAGATAATTTGATTTAAAGTCCTTAAGTCACTGATGTTGGTGTCTTTCTTCCATATGGACTTAGTTAACATCTCACTTAGATGGCTGTTTGTTTGGAGATACTAGTTTATCGGATATCCAGACAGCATATAATTTCTTCACCACACTTTTCTGTAACATACATATCTTGCATGTCCCCTCCAAGAAGGCAAGTAGCTAGTAGGACTTTGATGTAATAACTAATGTTTCTTAAGGTGGAGCTAGGATTTAGGACAGGTCCCAAACCCATTCCAGTGTGTGTATGTGTGTGTGTGTGTGTGTGCACGCATGTTAATTTGTGGTAGGGAGTCTCATTGACCAGGGCATAACACTCTTCTTTTACATTGTCTTAGATTAGCCTCTGGGGCTTATGTTTTAAAGCCCTATTGAGAGAAGGATAATGCGCCAGTTTAGGATAACTCCATATCACAGTACATGTATTATTCACATGTTTAGAATCGATCATTTTATAGTTGAACTATATTTACACAAAAAGGATCTGGATTAATTTTGAGGGAAAATTTACAAAAATAGTCACTGAGAATGTCAGTCACAGGTTTGCCAGAAAAATACCTATCTTAGTACAGCATATAGGTAGGTAGGTCATTGATGTAGCAAGACTATGTCTGTCTACCTTCCAACATGCTGTTCAACAATCTTGGTACAGTTGTCTTCTCTTTCCTCAGAAACTATGCCTTTTCCAAGACTGGAATTCGTTAGAGGATTAGAAATTCCCATCTTTTCGCCTGTTGAGCAGCTGATGGTTTCAGAATGCTTGCCTAAGAATAGCAGTTCTCAACCTATGGGTCACAACTCCTTTGTGGATCCAACTAACCATTCACAAGGGTTGTCTAAGTCCCTTATTTCTGATGGTCTTAGGAACAGAGACACCCACTGCCTGTCTGTCTCCAGGTGGATATGCCCACATGCACATATGTCCATATGGTACACTAAACTTGAGACAAGATTTCATTTATTTGAAATTAGAAATAAATATTTCAAAATATATAATCAAATATTGTTCTGTGATTAATCACTATGCTTTAATTATGCTCAATTTGTAACAATGAAAATATATCTTGCATAGCAGATATTTACATGATGATTCATCACAATAACAAAATTATAGCTATGTAGTAGCAATGAATACCAATAATGTTGTGGTTGGGGTGAGCACAACATGAGGAACTCTATTAAAGTGTCATGGAATTAGGAGAGTTCAGAAGCACTGCCTTAAAAAGACAATAAGGAGGACTTACAAAAGAGGGCTTACAATAGAGGCGTTCTGTATGTAACTACCATCAACGACTAAGTAGATTCCTAGATTGCTAGCGCTTCTTGGGGGTCATAATTTCCTCCCTTTGTGTATGATTACCTAGATCTTTTGCTTTTATGACACACATTACAGATGCTTCATAGATAGATTAGTATGAAATCTGGCATAATAGTTGTATACCTTTGAATGAATACAGCTTTCTATGTATTATTTTTAAAGACACATCTTTGCAATAACATAACTGTATCTGGACTCCAAATTCCTAGTTTGAAGAACAAGAACTGTATTATATACCATATGCATATATTAAATTTATTTAGCTATAACTCACAAACCATAGAAGGCATCTACTTAAAATTTCAGAAGTAAAGTTCAGTCAATCTGGCTTTATTTTTGTATCTGTGTAGCCATCAAAATCCATTTTAGAGCATGTTCCTCACCCCAAAAGGAATCTGTGCCCAATAACGGAAAATTTCCCATCTCATTTTCCTGAAATATAAGGAAAAAGTAGATATTTGATATCTCTTTGGATTTTCAGATTCTATAAATTTCCTTCCACTAAATTCATGACATGTGGTTTTTGCACCAGGTTTCGTCAATTTATCATGATATTTTCAGGTTTCATTCATTTTTAAGCATATAATTTTTATTGGTGGCTGAACACTGTTCCATTCCATATTTTGGTCAGCCAATTATTTGCTAGTGGACACTTTTGGTTGATCAGCCTTTTGATTATGAGTTACCCTGTTACCTTTACTTATGTAAAGTCATCATGTGGATAGAAATTTTCTTTTCATTTATCTTAGAAGATAGTTGGATCATATGATAATCGCAGTCTAACATTCTGAGGAACTTCTATCTTACAAATTCACCTATATTTTAATTTTATATTGGATTTTATTTTATTTTCTAAAAGTATAATTTTCCCAATGGTGTAGTGGTTGAATGTGGGACTGCAGCCCATTGGCTTGACGGTTCAAATCTACATGATTTACAAATTTGTTCACCTAATTTGTAGGCTGTCTTTTCAAATTTGACAGTATTTTTTGAAGTACAAAAATTCTAATTTCAAGAAAGTTTTATTCTTCTTTCTTTTATTGCTTTTGATTTTGGAGCTATATTAAGAAATCACTGTCTAAACTAATATTACATATTTACTGCCATTTGTATCTCCTAAGAATTTTATGGTTTTAACAAATACATTTGGGTCATTAATCCATTTTGAGGTATTTTTGTATAAAAATTGAGTTTATCAAAATATCTTTGCATTTGTGTAGATATATCCACTTTTTGAACAAAGCTTTTCAGTTTTTAGTGAATATATTTTTAACTTTTTTTGAAGATTTTCTGATTATATTACTCATTTTGCTGTGAATATAAATGGACTTGCTTTCAATTTTATTTTCTGAATTGTCATATATAATATATAGCACAACTAACTTTGAATGTTTTCTTATAAGTAACAACTTATATAATGGGTTTGCATTATAGTTGTGTTTAGTGGAGTCGTTAAGACTGTCTATAAAATATAATGACATGTAAATATAATTTCATATCATATTTCTAATACAGATAACTTTCTAATCATGTTCTCCATGGTGGACCTATGTAGGACCCCAAGGACACTGTTCAATAGGTATAGCAAGAGCAGACTTCTACTTTATCATAATTTGGGGGAAAGTTATTTCATATCATCTACTACAATAGTAATATTCAGTGTGATTTTTTCCTAGAATTCCTTAGTCATATTAAGGGAGGTCTTAAAATGTGGGGTGTTTTTTATATATTTTTCTCTTTTTTCAGTGTTTTATTTTTGTGGTTGAAGGAATGTTAGTGTAAAATGATATTCTTGTATTGTTTGAGAAGATAATTTGGTTCTTATTCATTGTATGATGTGCTCAGTTATTTGATTTTAAGATGATAAATTCACCTTATATTTTTTAATTAAATGAAACCTGATTATGGTGTGATCATTTTTATATGTTGCTATCTGCTTTGGAAAGGTTAATTCTTTTCAAGTTTCAGATAGGCTCTATTTTTCTTCATTATTTTTTCTTCTGCGCCTCATTTTGCATATCCTATTGATCATTCTTGGAATTATGCTTGCCATTTCTTCTACAGTTGAAATCTTCTAGTAGAATATATAGAGTGCCTTTGTTATTTTATTAATTTTCTTTTACAGTTAAAGAAATCCAATTAGATTGATTGATTGATTAATTGATTGTTGCATCACTGCCCTGGTGGGAGTAGGAAGCCCAGCCTTACTCCTAGAGAGCTGCTGCTGTATTTGAACTGTCAGACCTGTGGGCTGCAGTACTGCACACAACCATTATGCCACCAGGGCTCATCCCAATTAGATCTTTTCAGCACATCTTTTACTGATCTCTGTTTATGAAAAAGTCAAAGGCGATTAGTTTTCTTTTTTAAAAATCCCTTCTATTATAACACATAAGCCATATTCAATATGATAACTTTGTTATATTTAATGCTCTGACTTTCATGGGAAATTTTCATTTTCTTTTGTTCTTGTAATAAGCTAACCCTCACTGTTTCTTTTATGCCTCACACCTTTCTTTTGAAAAGTTGTCATTTTGTAAAGCATAGCAAATTTGTATCTGGATCTAAAATACCATAGATTTTTTCGCTTGGTTTGTGTTATAGATTTTCTGTGATTTGTATATTTTTCTTTACAGAATAATCTTCCTAAAATTGCATATACACTACCTATATTTTGTATGTACAAAAAATTTGGGATTACCATAATGTAGCAAATGCATTTTCACTAGTTTAGAAACAGGTTATAATCATCTAGAATATTTTTTTTGGGGGGGGCATCATTGCCTCTGGTGGTCGTGGGAGCTACCCAGCACTGCTCCTGAGAACTGCTGCTGGATTTGAACCGCCAAGGCTGTGGGCCGCAGTCCCGCACTCAACCACTTACATCACCGGGTCTCAGCCTCATCTAGAATATTATAATGGGCTATTTTTATTTTTCCATTTCTTACCGACACATAGGTCAAAAGTAAAGTAAAATAATCATTATTATAGGAAACTTTGGTGACTTTTCACCTTACTCCAATTCTAACATTTAATCATTCACCATTTCTGTTTTCCAACACAATGACATGATTATGTTTGTTTGATATAGTCAATAGTACTCTGATTGCATAAACTCATCAACATAATGAATGAGTTCCTTTAGGACAGAATTTTGTAATTTTCTTAACTAAAATCTAATAGTTTAATTACTAAATTATTACCAAAGGTGTCTTTATTTCATGGAAATAGGTTAGTATGTCAGATATATGTATATAAAACACAGGCAGAGAAGGCATAACAAGAAAATATAGCAATAAAAATGCTCTTACCCCGGAAAACTAACAGACATGTTAAAATTATACCTTTTATTCAATCCCATGTGATGCTTGTACTTTAGCTGAAAATGTTGAATTAAGTTTTTCAGAATAAGCTGACAAAGCAATCACCGACGACTCCATCAGACATCATAGAAGAAAAGAAATGCCCATGTGAGAATCAGACATCCACAGAGAGACCATTCAACACAGGTATGTACAAATGGCTCAAAGACGGAGACCAAAGAGATCCTTTTCCAATGCTGTTTACCACTTCACATACAACTCAAATTTTCTTATAATTTTGTATTTCAATTGTGATTCTAATTCAGTGTGAACAAATGAATGTAATAAAAGTAAGAGATCTGGGGTCTCTGTCTCTATGATAGTATATATAAGTAAATAAGTTTCAAAATAGTAATTATTTCCTAAAAAATCTAGGACTACTTGGTTAGTCTCTCCAACACTCATTGTAACTTTTAATATGAATATATAGTTGAGTTATTAAGCTGAGACCTGTTCTATACTTATGGATTTTACTCAATCCAGAAAATATTGAGATCATTCCGATTGTGAAGTCCTCCCAATAAAGGTTGTAAAGGAAATTATCACTCTTGTTATAAAGTATCCCTGCTGATAGGTGCCATTTAGTTCATTCAGCATCAAAGCAAGCCTGTATGCAGCAGAGTGAAGCACGGCATGCTCCTGCACCGACCTCGTATTGGTGAGGTTTGTGCTCAGTGCTGCAGCCACCTTGTTAATGCATCTTCACTAGGGCCGTCTTCATTTCACTGACCCTCCTCCTTAGCAAACATGATGTCCTTTTCCCAGGGACTGGTATCCCTTCATAACATGTCCAAAGTACCTGAGATGAAACATTGGCACTCGTGCTTCTGGGGAGCATCCTGGCTGTGCTTCTTCCAAGACAAATCTGTGTGTTCTTTTGTCAGTCCATGGTCCCCTCAGTATCCTTTACCAGCATCCTAATCATCCTTAAAGATATTTCACACTAGAATATCATTGGAGGGCAAGAAATGCATCTATCTTTTCAGAACCAGGAGCTTTCCACAGGGTGTAAATGAAGTTCAAAAATTTCATAAAATAAAATGTTTTCAGAAGAAGTGGAGACACATTCCTGAATTGTTCAACTCTCTCTGATCAAGCATTGAGTGTTGTCTTTGAACCTCTTGTTTTCAAGGAAGTGAAATCAGTACATGTAAACCTAAGTGGTCATGTTGTGGAGAGAACTGTTATTATTTTTCAAGTGAATTAAAAGCATTTGAAGAGAGTAAGAAAGCATGCCAGAAAATGAGCTCCACGCTTGTTAAAGTAGAAGATCAAGAAGAAGTGGTGATGTATAGCTTCTGTTTTTCATCATATGCTTTATATGTCTGTCCTTGTAGCTTAAAATCTACTGACATTTGAGAGAGGCCTAGTGACATAACGGGCTACAAATTGGGTGACTAAACTTAAGGACATTTCCCAAACACCATCCATAACTTGGGGAGAGGAAGCTGTATCCATAAAGACTTAGAGTCCAAAACACTCAAAGGGCAGTTCTACTCAGCCCTATAAGATGGTTATCAGTTGGAATTACCTTAATGGCAGCGATTTTTTTTATTTTGTTATCAGCATGTGAGCGCTTTCTTACATCAAAGTCTGAAATGCAAATTAAAACCACAGCTAGAATTTCCGCAGTATCATCTATATCAAGTCAAACATCAAGTACATAAGAAACCTTGCATTTTCAAGATCCCATATTTATTAAAGAAGTTGTATATTTTAATAATTGACCCCCACAGATATAGAGCTTCAGCACATAAGGAAAATTATTTAATCAGTAATCCAATAAAAGTATATCACATGACCAAGGAACTAAAAGAGCTATTATAGGTGAATGTAAAAATAGATGTCAATTAATTTGAATTTATTCTAATATTTAGCTTATATTGGATTTTAATTATTTCATAATTCCTTTAATTTGTCTTTGGAACACAGAAATTACTTACCATTGTTCCTGTTATCAAATTAATATAAAATTCCAGATTAAGAATAAATTTTACATGCCTTTTAATATAAATTTTAGACCCTGGAAATCATTCAGTTCTGTTAATTTTATTATTCTTTTTTTTGGGGGGGAGGTATCACTGCCCTGGTGGGAGCAGGAAGCCTGGCCTTGCTCCTGCTGGATTTGACCCGCCAACCCTGTAGGCTGCAGTGCTGCACACAACCACTATGCTACTGGGGCTTAGCTCCTCTTTTACTATGCATATACAGTACTTTCATCAATTTAGAAAAAGTTCAACAAAATTATGCACTAGAAAAATATCAAGAAAAGCTAAATTTGGAGCAAGAAAGCAGTCATTGGTAGTGTGAATTTTATACACGTCTATATTCCATAAGAAGATTATGGGTGTTATAGATTAAAGAAATAAAGAAAATGCATTCATTTACTTTTTCACTGGAAGGTAAAGTGCTAAGGAAATATAGTATAGAGTATTGACGTTTCCAGGAAAGGGAATGAATATAAAATGCCTTTTTAACTTAATTAATATTATGATAAATTAAATTATTGAAATTATCATAAATTATCATAAATCATTAAATTAATGATAATATTCTTTATAATCTAATTTAGGATTTATATAGATGGCAAGTCAAGAATGCAACCTATGTGCTTATAACCATAGTACAAAAGGTTATTACAGAAACTTCAGGGGGGGAAAGTTCTCATCTATCTAAAATGGTATTTTACAGCATGTCAACCCCTTACATCAATCTGTTTACCTCCATTCTTTTGATGAGTTCAATCTCACTGCCCTTCAGTCAGTTATGACTCAAAGTGATCCTATTGTGCAGAGTAGAATTGTCCTGTTGGGTTCCTGGATTGTACATTTTTGCCAGAGTAGAGAGCCTCATCCTTCTGCCATGTCTCCAATACTGACATTGCAATTAGCAACTCAACCTGTTACTAACTAGGCCAGTGATCCTCTCACTGTGATTCTAGAACCATATGCAAATCTTTGGGTATGCACATGTGGCTCCAAAGTAAAACTGAAAATAAAAATAGAGTTATCACAGTTTCCCCTAAACAATATTGTTCAGATAATGGTGAGTTAATTTATTTGCAAATATTTATATTTTTGGCTCTTGGATCATATTTTGATTGTCATGAGGTGCAGGATAGACTCTTCTACCTCAAAAGTTTGTCCCTGCCTGCACTAGACCACCAAAGCAGCAGTCTTATGGAAGACTTATAGGATTCCACAGGCGCCTTGTGGCTCAGTGCTTAGGCTTTGGGCTGAAATTCACATGGTAGGAGTTTGACACCATGGGCTTCCTACTCCCCTCCACGGTGACAACCTTGGGGATCGCGCACCGTGAGTCAGTGCTGACTCAATGACAGTAAGTGACATCGCATTTCACATCAACAGAGAAGGCTTTTCCTATTTAATAGACGCTCCATTTATTTTTCCACTGAAATGATATACCTTGAGACCTGCGTCCATCATCCAACTGAAGAAGTCTGAAATTAAAGGCCCATTCTAGAAGACTCAACTTTCTCAGAGAATTCCATCTTTGAGACATGTAGCTATCTGTGATCTCTGAAAATTAATGCCATGTTTTATGTCTAGATTCATAAATGGTGTTTTAGTTTTGGATTTTGTTTCTCCTAGGAAAGTCCTAAGACTGCTCATTCTAAATGAAAAAAGACACAAAAGTATAGAATCTATACTTAAAAATAAAAGCAGGATAAGGAAAAATAGAAAGTAAATTCAATAAACTTCAACTTAGTGCTATTTTTCCTTCACTATTTGATCCCTGGGTTGGAAAAGTGTGCACTGAGTATCAACATCCAAATTTAATTCACAAAATAGTGGGAAAATTGAAAGACATAGTACATGAGCATGTGAATGGATTTTGAAGAATTAAAGTACTAGATGGATATCAGTTACTTTTACATAGTCAAGGATTATTGAGCTACCTATGTAAACACTATATAGGTAAGGAAAGGATTTGTAAACTCAATCTTTGAACTGTATGAATATGTAAACAGGTAATTAAAAGATCCCAGTCTCAAATCTAAATAAAAATAATGAAGGTAAAGAGTTCATACTTTAGATATAATTTATCATTCTACATAAAATAAGAGTAGGGCTGAGTCCCGGTGGCATAAGTGGTTGAATGCGGGACTGTGACCTGCAGGCTTGGTGGTTCAAATCCAGCGGCGGCTCTCAGAAGCAGCACTCGGTGGCGCCCACGACCACCAGAGGCAGTGATGCCCCCCCCCCAAAAAAATAAGAGGAATAATAAATAGTGGTTTATGTGTTGGATTACTATGCACAAAGTCAGCTATTCAAATCCATCCGCAGCTTCATGGGAGAAAGATGAAATATTCTGCTTCGTTAGAGATTTACTGCCTTGTAATCCTAAAAGGCCAGAGTTACCCTGTTCCACAGGGTTGTGGTAGACCAGAATTGACTTATTGACAGTCAGTTTAGTTTGACATTTAATAAATTATCAATATCTGAGATTTGATTATTTAATAGCTTGAATTTTACCAGACTGATGGTAATATTTATGCTTATTGAAAGCCTCATTTTTTCATTATAGAAATAAATTAGTGAGGTTTTTTTCTTTCATTCCCAGGAAAATACTTTAACTTATAGACGATGTTTCTTTTGTTACAGAACTTTATTCAAGGTCAAATATCCTATTTCTCTTGGATTGGATTATCTCGGAAAGGATCCAGCAGTCCTTGGATGTGGGAAGATAGCTCAGCCCCCTCTCCCAAAGTGTAAGCAAACCTCTAGAATAAATACCAACTGTCAACTTCTATGGATGAATAGGGGCAGTCAACTCCTAACGCAGATGGATGATTTTGGCTCATCCGTTAAGTGACTCCCAAAAAAGGGCAGTGATATGCTTCCAAAACACGAACACTTTGAAATGTGATGGAGCCCAGGTCTGGATGCCACATGAGGATGGCAGCTGCTGTTTGGGGGCTGTGGAGTGGATGCTGAGTCACAGTGGTCCTAAGTACCAAAGACACAGAGCAGCCTCTGCACCGCCTTCACAGCCAGCCCCAGGCTAAGCCCCCATTTGTGACATGAACACCTCTAGTTGAGAGTCTTCCTCTTTTTCACCAACCCTCTACTTGATATACTTCTTTCAGAACTGTTCCTTCCTTGTGACATGTCCAAAGCATGAGAGAAAATGTCTCACCATCCACTCCTCAATGACAGATCTGCTTGGACATATACATATATATATGCATATATGTGTGTGTATACATATGATCTCAGATATCAAAATAACAGATATATATTTATTTATATATAATCGTTCAGTATTCTTCATTGTCCAGCTTTGGTATTCATGTGAGGGGGATAAAAATTGAATAGAATACTTAAGAATCAGAACAACTGCATCTGAGGAAAGAGGCATTGGGAAAGCTCCATATAAACAATCAGAAAAAGACTTATTGCTGAGAAGATAATCCATTATTCATATGAAGGTCATATTTATGCTGAAGACAATTTTTATAAGTTCAAACCAAAATAAGACATCAAGGACATGTTACATGAAGAAAGCAAAATGTCGCAAAAATATAGGAATGAAAACCACATCAGAATAGATGTTTGAAAAGAGTCTGAAACTTGTTCTAGCACATAGACTAGCCAACTCGAGGGAAAGAATGAATGAAAAGCTGAGCAGAAACTTTCAAAAGTAGCGCAAGAGCACAGAGAATTATAACAAAATGTACAAAGGCCTGGAGGGGAAAGACTAAAAAGAAAGACACAGAACTTATCAACCTAAAAAACTTGAAATAAATATTCAAGCCCAAGACCCATTATTGATGGAGTCATTGGCTAAAATTTGAATAATCAGTTAGCATTTGAAAAAGGGGGGAATGATGCACAGAGACACTGAGCCAAAGAGAAGCTCTACATACAAGCTTTCCAGCTGCTGCTGAATCACAAGTCCATGCTGCCCTGAGCGCACTCAGGAAAACCAAGGCTCCTGGAGTGACTGGATGCCTGCTGAAATATTTCAAAGTAACTTGCAGTGCTGCAAGTCATCAGTCATCTCTGTCAATAGATTTGGAACACTGTTTTCTGGCTAACTGACTGACATAGATCCTTATTTGTGCACATTACAAAGAAAGGTGCTCCAATACAATGCAGGAGTTATCAATCACTATCATTGCTATCACATGAAAATACATGTCTGCCTAAGATAATTCGTAAGTTAATGCAGCAGTGTGCATCACAGAGTAACACTAGAAATTTAATCCTAATTCAGAAGTGGTAGGTTGGATAACATTGTTTATGTGATAGACCATGGCAGAAAGAAGAGAATAGCAGAAAGATGTTTACACATATTTTCTAAACTATGCAAATGCATTATATTCCTCAAACCATTGCAATATTTGAGTCACCATTAGTCAAGAAAGATTTACTGGAAGCTGGAAAGTATTTTAATTTCATTTTAATCAGTTCTGTAATCCAAGTTTCTGGTTTATGCTCTTCAAAACATACGTATATATTTTAAACGTTGGTATACACACAGTCCTTCAAACCCATATATCTAGAAATGCACATAACTAGTGGTCCTAAGTTCACCCATGAAGATGAGTCCATTGAGAAGAGGGAAGCTCATCCTCACTCATCCACTCATAAAATAGCTCATTTGTTCATTTTGTTTTTCACTTTTTATTGTGAGGTTAGTAAAGGTCTACCAAACAGGTCATTTTCTTCTTCCAAAATTGATAGTCATTTTGCTTCCAGACACTGATTACAATCCTCAACATGTAATAATAATTACCTGACTTATTGGCTGTATTTCCATTTCTATTCTTCCTTCTTTCCTAAAGGGAGGAAGTATTTTCAATTAGTTTCATGACTCTATTTTTTCATAAATTGCTCTATAATGAAATGTTCTCACGAAACAATAATCTTAATAAATAAACAAATATGTAACTCTTTGGCTTTGGGTAAATGTTTTATTATGTATAGCTAAATGAATATATATGCATACATAATTATATTTGTTTATTTTTTAGTTTTACTTCAAGTGACTGGAAAGAGTCAAAAAGTAGAAACTGTGTGTGTATAGCATCAAGAAAACTAGTTCCTTCTGAGTGCTCAAAAAATAATTACTATATTTGTAAGAAGAAAGCTGCTTGTTTCTCTACTAAATAAGAAGAAGAACAAAAGAAGCACAAACCAAACCAGAAAATGAACAAGAAAATGTGCACTGTGCTCTTATAACAGCCAGATCTTGGAAGTTCCAGTCTCTGTTTCTCATTTGTGAAGAACTTTCCTTTTGAATTGTTTGTCGTTTACGGGCAGTACCTCTCTTCTAGCCTTTGATGAGAAGGAAACACAGCAGACCCTTCACTTCTTTCCCGCCTGCATCTAAATGACTTACTGATATCAGAGTGGTGGAGTATAAGAATATAATTTCTTCAAAAAGAAATAGCAAATGGAGTGCTCTTTCTGCTAATAAAACTCACCTTTTTTCCTGTAATTTCAGTTACTCTGCTGTACATATTGATTGGGAATGTCCCAATAGCAAACAAAGTTGTTCTTCTGTATCAAATGCATGAGCAGTATTGTTTGACTTGATAGACAGCAAGGGGAACAGTAATTAAAAGTAGGTCTAAGTTCAGAACATCTGCCTCATCCAATAGCTCTGTGCTCACTTTCTAATTCAAACTACCGCGCTGTTTGCCAACTTCACTCATGTTTTTTCATTCCCGCCAGAAAGCAATGAGATTCCATTTGTCTGTGTGCTTCACACAGTTAATGAAGGTAGTTTAAAAATCCATTTTCATAATAACAGTGTGATGCAAATTAACTATTTTCAAATTGTATTTCTCTAATGAATAAATGATGTTCAATGTCTTCTCACAGTTTTTTGTCTCTTTGCTTTTTTGTTATAATCACTCATATATCTCTATGGTGAGGCATTTATTCAAATCATTTACCTATTTTTATGGACTTGTCTGTTTTTATGATGCTCTTTTTGTATATTAGAGACTTAAGGACAAGTTTTCATTCTCTGTCTTTCTAGATCAGGGATTTTTAATAAGTAGATTGCAAATAATATTTTTTCTTTTATGTATTTGTGTATATAATCTTGAAATCATGAGTAATACAGAGTAGAACTTCCCCTTATGGAAGGTTGCAAAAATTTATGGGAGCAAAAGTGCACATCTTTCACCCATGAAAATTTTAGACATTATGCAAATAAATCATGTGTGTGGGGGGGTGGGGGTGTATTCTTGGCAGGACCATAGATCTGGGGAAAAGGCATACTGCTGTTTCTCCTGGAGCAGTTTTGAAGCACCATTAGGTAGCTGGAACCCACACTTGCAATAAGACTCCAGCCCCGCTCACTTGATATTCTTCCACTTTAAACCTCTGAAACACAGCCTATCAGCATGTTTCTAGCTCCCCCATAGTAACAGCTAAATTCTGTAATAATTGGACGGTAAAATCTTGCAATGTGATAGGGCAAAATAGATTGTAAGACAATTGGATGGCTGGCTCAGCCGATCAAATCTCATTTACATTGTTCTAGCACTTTGGGTGGAGAGACATTGAGCACTCTCAGTCAATGGCCATCACTGGCTCCAATAAACATTTTCATTTGATCCCTTTCAGTGTGGTCCTGTTTAATCTCAAGACCTGGATATAACAATGGAGTGACATGTTTAACTTTTTATGGAGTATTCATTGATGGTTTCAGAGTAGATTTCCACTTTTACATTAAATAATTCACATTTTGTTTCACCCCATTCTTAGCAACTCTCTCAATGCTCTCAAACCCACCCCCTTACAGTGCTTCCTGTTTCTGTTCCTCCTTCTCCCCCAAGCCTCTGATCTTTATCCTTGAGTAATTAATTGCTTGCCTTTTTATCTTAAGTGAATGATTATTTAGCACAGGATGAATGTAGGATTGAAAGATGCATAAAGACCACAGCCTTTGTGTCTCAACTGTTAACCAGCCTGTAAGTCTTATATCTTTTATTGTGTTGACCTGTATTCCACATAAAACTTCTACTCATCCCCTCACAGAGGGGCGACAGGGAAGAGAACCATTCAGGATGCAGTGTACCACCAACAAAACAAACAACTTTCCTCTAGATGTTTGGTGCTTCCTTCACCCTAATATCATGACTGCAATTTTACCTAACAAACCAGATAAGAACAGAACATGCAAACAGTTACAGATAAGACCCCTACCCAGGGAATTCGGGATATATACACTCCTCAGGGCCAACAAGGAGAATAGAGATACCAGGAGAATAAAGGGAGGAAGGGGTGAGAGAAAGGGGAAATCATTTACATGGATCAACATAGAACTCCCTCCCAGAGAGATGAACCATGGTGAGGGGCAATAATGGAAAATATGAGATCTGAAAATAATAATCTACAACTTATCAAGGATTCTTGAGGGAGAGAGGTTGGGCATGGTCGGAGGGTGAAAATAGGGGGCAGATATGGGGGGCTTAAGTGGGAAGAGAATGTTTGAAAATGATGATGACAGCATATGTGCAAATTTGCTTGACACAATGGATGAAAGTATGGATTGTGATAAGAGATGTAAGAGCAGCCCCCAAAATATTTAACAATGATAATAAAATGGAGACTTGTAAGGTGATCCTTCACAGAGCACTTTGGAGTGGTTACTGGCCACAATCTTCTTTTCCTTTCAGGGTTGTGGAGATTGTTGTTTTCATAGTCCATTAACCTATCAAGCGAATGGTTTCATTTTCCAGATTTGTATCACTCTTCTTTTCTCTAGACAGAAGACACCAGCAGTTGTGCCTTAGCTAACTGCTCTCAAGTTTTTAACACCCAAGTGATTGCTCTTTAAAGAATGACATAGCACTCTATCTCTTTCAACTAGGCTATACCCATTGACTTAGATGTGCCAATAGATTACATTTCTGAGCTCCCAAGTTCAGTGACTCATCAACACAAGGTGTTTGGTTATGTCTATGTAGTTTTTATTACTTTTCCCCCTATATGATCCACTGCACTCATGGATGTATTTGTGGCACAGGTATATGCACATATACAATATCATTTGCCAAGTCTGTGAATACATGTGGGCACACTCTCACTCTTACTCTCATACCTGTTCAGCCTGCATATCTACCTGAACAAACAGCTACCCATAAATCACCACTATTGAAGAATTGTGTATTTAATAGCATGTGCCCCCAATTGCTTATAACTTTTACAAGATTTCTGATGTCACATTCTGCTAATGCCTCCCTCCCCTGCTAATCTACTTCTTAAAGTATATTGTCCCTCCTTTGTGGGGTAATGACTATTTCCTTAGGCTTTCCATTTCCAAAAGAAAAACAGCTAAGAACCCATAGACAAGAAATATTAAACAACAGAAATGGAAACCTCATAATATCACATTAATACTCCAAGTACAAATCAGGATTTGTTCATAAACCAATCTTTCAACAGTGATAATTTTCTTATATGAATTTAAAAGTTGGACATTGAATAAAGAAGATCAAACAAGTACTTATGCAATTGAATTGTAGTGCTGGAAAGAATCATGAAAGTTCCATGGACTGCAAAATGTATAACCCCATGTCTTGGAAGATGTATGACCACAGTGCTCCTTAGAGGTAATGGTGGTAAGACTTCTTAAATACTTTGAAGGAGTTGTTGGGGCAGACTACTCCCTTTTGAAGGATGCCATGTTTGGCAAATTAGAGAGACAGGGAAGGAGAGGAAGGTGCTTGTACCAGGGGTTGTAGCAATGGACTCAAGCACAGGGGCAGTGTTTCATTCTCTTTCACTTAAGGATTTCCAAAGGGTCAGAACCCCCTCCAGACCTCCCAATCAGAACAACATAATAAAGAATGATTCTTTTATGTATAATTGTGGCTCTACATTTAGTAAAGTATCCGAGATTTTGTAATTTGAATATAAACTTGCTGAATTTGACCTTTAAACTCACCATAAAGAAAGAGGTTGAGCCCCAGTGGTGTTGTGGTTGAGTGCAGGACTGCGGCCCATGGGCTTGGCGGTTCAAATCTAGCAGCAGCAAGGCTGGGCCTCCCACTCCCACCAGAGGGCAATGATTTCCCCCATCCAAAGGAAAACCTCACCATAAAGTCTAGTACTTTTGTCTAATAAATATATTAATGAGGCTACTGATTTTATTTCAGAAGCAGAAAAAGACGTTTTACTCAAAGAACACCTTTCTTTCCATTATAGAGCCTCACTCAAAGGCAAATATCGTATTTCTTTTGGATTGCATTATCCTATAATTATCCTTCCCAGAGTGTCAGCTTCTAGAAAAGATTGTAGTTTGTAAGCTCAATGACTTACTAAGTAGTGCTCATTGATAAACTGAAAGTTTAGAAGTTTTTGCCCATCCCGAAGAGACTCAGAAACAGACTCTATTGCCAAAGTAGCACAGTCTTGGCAAATATTATCGAACCCAATGCTCCACTGCACTCACGGGTAGTCACTGTGGCTATTATTTGGTGCTGTCGTGTCAGTTCTCATTCATAGTGACTCATTATTAAGAGTAGCAAACACTAACTATTCCTGCACCATCCTCACAATAATTTCTATCCATGAATCCATCATTGTAACCACAGTGTTAATATATAACATAGAAGGTATTTATTTTACATTAACATTTTACTTTATCTATTAGGACATTCTTCTCCAGAGAAAGGTCTCTCCTGGTGACATCTAAAATAGGTGAGACAAATCTATGAAATATTATTATCATGAGCTTATAGGATATTTGAAATTCTGTGTTTATATTAACAATATTAATTCTGCTCAAGAAGATGCCAATTATAGGAAAAGCAAAGTTCTCAACTATTTTGCCATCCTGGATGTTTGCATTAATGTCTGGTTTTTACTTTATAGCTAATAATGGGGAATTTGAAAAAAGCAAAACATTCCCACAAAGAAACTACTATTTTAAAGTAAGCATTGGAAATACTGCTAGAAATGAATTTTTTTTAATGCAAATACTTGTCATTTAGGCTACCAGGGCCATGGATAATTTGAAAGTATTGTTAAAAATAAATCACTTTCGTTTTAAACTTGTAAATTTATCAGGCTAGATTTTTTGTTAGTTTTTATTTTAAAAATTGATGAATAATCATTTTCAATATCAGCACTAACACTGAAATCATAAAATTTCTTCTATTGAAATATGTGCAGTGTTTTGTACCACAAGGTGAAATTCATGCATATAGTGAAACGTGGTGACATTTCAATGGTATTTTATCTTTCTCTCTGTTCACTGTTTCACAAAAACCTTAGTTAGAGAATTACTCCCTGAAACTGAAGTCTTATAGGCCTCATGATCTGCTGAGGGTCTGAGCATTTTACACACCTTTTGTATTTTGACTTTGTGATTTTGTTTGAATTTTGTGGGGAATTAATTTGTCTTTGTTTTCTTTTGGAAGTTAGAGATTAAAGTAACTTAGATTAAAGTGATTTAAGTAAAGGGGAAGCAATATAAATAAAATGTGAGTGTGATTTGGTTTAAAATTTTAAGTAAAATTGAAATAAATGATTAGTTCATAATTTTAGGCCAGATAAACAAGAATATTTGTTAAGGGTTACTAGGGTCAAATGTATTCTTTTGAATACCAGGACAGCATGGTAATTGTTTCCAATGTACCATAACCTCCCTTAGTATCATAACTTCTGACAAACAGAGCAGAAACCGCATAGGAAAAACGACAAAAAAATAATATATATCATGTAATTTAGTGACAAGATTATTGCTATTCCTCTTTCTAGTCCTCACCTTTTCTAATGTATTAAGATACTTTCCTATCTCCTCTAAGGGAGATGGTTCTTTTTTGACTGGATTCACTCTATCTCTTTGAACAAAACATTCAATAAAATCTTTGCTCATTCCTCCACACTTGTCTCATAAATTTCCTTACTTGTGAAGAACAGAAAATAACTATCTGAATTTTGTGACATGCTTTTAAAATGTGAATGTCTGAGTAGTATTTAGTACTTCTAATTTACACTTGGTCTTCCCCCAATTATCCCAACTTACACTGAGAACCAAGACGCCACACATCGAGAGCAGCAGGCTGAAGATTTCCAGAATGTGGACGTTACATAATATAGAGAAAAGGTATAGTAGAAGTTTGTTTTTAAAAGACACTGAATTTTCTGAAAAGTTGGACTCAATGTGCAACCCAATGAAAGAAAAAAAATATAGTAGCCTATGCATAAGATTTGATACACCAGGTCGAGAATTACTCTTCTAAGGCCTGCTTACAGAGTTGACTTTTGGCATGTTATAGAGAAGATGTTTTGGCAAGGTGCCTGCCAACACTAACTTGTTGAACATCCGTTTTTCTGTTAGAAATGAGCATTACAGGCACTGATTTTCTAAGAATCTGTCGTGGTTGGTTGGATCCATTATTCCCACTTTGATTTCATTGAGCACAGTTCATGGAAGCTTAGGCCTTTTTGCTTCTGGTTCCAATCCACCCCGTTAGTGATTGTGCTTGACATGCTTTGTCCTAACAAAAGTTAGCTGTGGGTATGACTATAATCTGAGTCCTGTTAGGACCATAGCAAATTATAAAACCTGAGGGTGTTTCCGGAGAGGCTAGGTGCAGGGAATTTTTATTACAAGATGCTGTTAAATATCAAACATAATATTCTAAATTACGATGATCAATTTAATAGGAAGATAGTTAATTATTTTACATCTGTCATTCTTAAGACAAAATTCCTCACCTGAATCTACTGAAGAAAAGCATAGTTCTCTCATCACTGAGAATTGCTGCAAACTTCAAGGACTCATCAAGCCGTATCATACATAGTTTTAGTATTCATCATTTGATTTAACTCCACAAAAATAAAATGTTATGCACCCACATTCTAAAAATTTAACTTTCAAACCCTAAAAATGTCCTTCAGATATCTTTGCTCCCTCTAGAAAAAAAATTATATGTATTTCTTTAAAATTTTTGTCTACTTAATATTTTGAAAATGAAGGCAACATATGTACAAATAGGTTTGATACAATTGATGTGCCATACTCCTGCATTGTTGATAGGGCAAAAATTAGTAGAATCACTTATAATATTACCTCCAATGCTAAATAAGTGGGCTCCCTTTTATAGCATTTTAACATTAACCAACTTTGTTTATTTTTGTTTAACCAGACCAAGAATAAACTTTAACATTGATTAGTTCTCAATTATTTCCCTTCAGATTTTCTAAGCTGAATTAAAATCTCCTTTTCTATCCTGATGCATATTTTATCTGACTTTAATAATCAGGGCATTACTGTGGGGGCATTCCTTCAGGACCTGTGGATCTAGAAGAAAGGCATAGAAAGTGCAGGATGCTGCTGCATCTCGTGCAGTGGTCTTAAAGGTGCCGGGTATAAGTACCCTTAGGTAGTTGGAACCCATGCTTCCAAGTCTCCTGGAATAGTCTGGTCTTGAGTCAGAAAGCTCAAAGCTACTGGACATCCCACATTTCCATGACTCCTGGAAAAACTCCAGTCATGAAGTAAATAAGACCCAAGGCCAGCTCATCTGATAACCTTGCATTTTAACCTATGAACACAACCTATCAGAATGTTTCTGGTTTCCCCATATTATCAGCTAGGATCCTGTAATGTAATGGGATGATAAGATCCTGTAATACGATTGGGCAGATGGTCCTGTAATGTGATTGGATGGACTGACTCAGCCAGACACACCTCATTTGCATAACTCAGCTGGAAACACCTCATTTACATAGCCCACAGAGTGGGCCAATCATTTTTCATGGTGCAAATCCATGACCTTATAAGGATGTATTTGGAAACAAGGAAGCATGTGAAAGAAATTATCTATTGGTAAATGAAACATATATAAGCCTTGCAAAAGTTGTAATAAAGTTAGAGATCTGTGCTGTCGAACCTGAACTCTGGAGTCTGTGTGCAAGCATGAGATCTCTGGGGTCTGTGTGCATGCACTATTGGTTGAACATATTGCTCATACTTTCCTGCATGCAGGACCTGTTCCGACATGTTACTATCATCCACAAAATTTTCAAGGCGTTAAAAGTACACCATTTTGTGTGTTCTATTACCATGAACATTAAAACATGAGCAAGGTGTGATTAATTAAATATTTAATTTATGTTATTTCAATAATCACTAGATATTAGAATTTTCTATATAATTTCCTAAGAAGATAACTACTTACACATAGCTATGCAATTTGTATCAGATATAATTATTTTATATATTAATACTTTAAGGAGCAAATCTAAAATTTTATATTAATCTTTACAATAATATAATGTGATTAAGCTTAGCAAAGAAAAACATTGGACACATGTATAAGTATAAATTTTAGATACACAAATAATGAATAGAATAGACATATTACAATAATTTTTCTGAAATTTTAACCTTATGAGATTTTATATATTTCAACTGGCAGCATCATTAAACTTTCAAAAAGGCGCTGATAAAATTAAAGGAAATGGAATAAAATTGCTGATGATTCTTTGTAATAAATCTCATTATTTCTTCTTAAGGATTTAATTCTTTGGTTTCTGTAGTTGCCAAAAGTAAAGGGAAAGTGAAAATATACTCTAAAAAGCTAGAAACAAAGGGGAAAATGAGTAACCTTATCACCTTAAAATAGGAAGTAACATCGTGCTTAAGAACTCATATCCACAATATATAAGCATTAGAATGATAACTAGAAGATTGTAATAAAATATGCGTCTATGTATATAACTTTCTGTGTATGGCTTGAGCATGTTTTAAATCAGGGACACTGAAAACATCAATGATGATCTACTGGTCTATCACAAATGTAGTGTGGGTAGATCACATGGCATAAAAAATAGGCAAAAGTCTATCATCAACCCCGTCACTTAATTGACAAAAATGTATCCCTTTCATAAAGAAAGGGAGATTTTGACACTTCAAGTCAATATTCAGCTGAAGTCCAGTGCACATGAACAGTTCTAGAACCTACTCACAGAGGAAAAGTACCTAGTCATAGGAAAATATGCTACCTCCTTGACTGCATTATTCTACTCTATTGATTTATGTGAGTCAGCCCTTTCCCACTTAAAGATCATGAAGTCCAAGTACTGTTCCACCATGATTGATGAACATTTGGAAGTACGTTTGAGGCTGGCTGTCAGTAGCTGCTATCCGGACTATGCATTCCTGGCTCATTCCATTCTGTGCAAGTCATCAGAGTAAACTCAGGTAATGATATCAAATGTACATAGTTAATTGTGTTGTGCAATATGTTGTGCTCATATAGTTACATAAAGTACACAAACATACAATGTACAGCCAGTGCGACCCTGGGTGCCAAAGGGATCCAGCATCAAGTATCAAAGAGCTAAATATTATGTCATTATAAATGAGGGAGAGTGCAGATTGGGGACCCAAAGCCCATGAATAAATGAAGCGACAGCCTCTTACAGAGGGGTTGCAGCGAGGAGATGAGCCATTCAAGGTACAGTGTAGTAACAATGAAATGGGCAACTTTCCTCTGGTTCTCAAATGCTTCCTCCCACTGACTATCATGATCCCAATTCTACCAGACAGATTCAGCTAAACCAGGGGATATACACTGCAGTCAGAAACATGGGGAATTTAAGTTAGACAATCCCTCTGGACTAGTACGGGGAGTGATAATACTGGAAGGGTGAAGTAGAAAGGGGGAACCAATTTCATTGATCTATATATGACCTCCTTTCTGAGGTTTAGACAACGGGGGTGGGTGAAGCGACACATTGGACAGTGTGATATGAAAAGGGTATAAGAGTTTGCAAATTATTAGGGGTTCATGGGGGAAGACAAGGGGACAGGGGAAATATGGGGAGCTGGAATTAAAAGAAAAAGAGGTAGAGGAAAGGGGGAAAGAGGAGCCTATACCAAGAGCTCAAGTGGAAATACTTGGAAATGAACATAGCAACATGTGTATAAATATGCTTAATGCAAATGAAGTATTAAATGCTATATGAGTTATTAAAGCCCCCAATAAAATCCATATTTAAAAAAGAATTCTCTTCATGAATAAATGTAATAATAAACAAATAAAATACACGTTTTTGTTTTTTGTCGTTGGGAGATCATTTGACTTGATTATTTTAAAAGTAGCTGGAATGCTGAAAAAGTGTGAGCACCCCTGTTTTAAATCATTATGAAACTCCTCTGTGGAATAGTAAAAGACACTTTAAACTTGAGGTAATTTTGATACAACATTACTTATTCAACTA
Organism: Nesogale talazaci; assembly: GCA_004026705.1. NCBI lineage: Eukaryota > Metazoa > Chordata > Mammalia > Afrosoricida > Tenrecidae > Nesogale > Nesogale talazaci. The sequence continues at coordinate 90,900 of PVJH01003371.1, forward strand.
AAACCTAGAACTGACAAATTTTTATTTTGCTTACTTTAAAGGTGTTAATACCAGTGATTGCTAGATTTAGAACAGGGCCAAAATATATAAGCAACGCACATTAATCTGATGGCCTAGTGGCTATGTATTGGTTCTGATCTGCTAGGTGCACAGTTCAAAATCACCACCTGATTCCTTCTTGTAAAGAGTTACCGTCTTGGAAACACATAGGGGGAGTTCCACTCTGTCTTATAAGTGCTGTGAGGAGCCAGCATTTACTTGATAGCAGTAAGTTTCGTTTGATTTTTGTGTTATGCTCAAAAAATTATAATTCACTCATTCCCTCCCTCCCTCTGTCCCTCCCTCCCTCCCTCACTCCCTCCTTCCCTCACTCACTTGCTTTCTGTCAATTTAGACTCATGCTCCTGGTAGGTTTCTAAAGCTATAAACTTTTAGGGAAGGAAAAACTTCATCTCTCTCTACCCTGATACCAGAGCTCTTCTAAAATATCTAAAACATGTTTTATGGCTGATTGCTGGTGACTAAGTGACTAGGGAGGGGCCAGAAACCTAAACCTAAACTAAATAAAAACAAGTGGATCTTGGAGATGAATTTCTGTAATACAAACCTGTGGCTGCTGAACACCAAGAATCTATGAGTGTGTGTGTCTGTGTGTGTGCTTTAATAACCATGACTTCCTGAAGTACCAGGTCATTTGGGTTGACCATTTCCCAACCTCCACCGCATAGACTACCAGTTGCTTCTCGCTCTGAGTCAGTACTGCAGAGAAAGTCCCCAGAGACCAAAAATAAAATAAAAGTACCTGTGAGAAGTAGGAAGAGAATCTATTAAGAAATCATCTATATGAGATCAAAGGAAAAAAATGAGCCTTGGGGGAGATTCTGTCTCTATTTTCCTTAGATTAGCATTTCAGCACTAAAAGCTCCAGCTCTTTCATGCAGCAATACACCACTGATAATAGTCCATAAAAAGATGAAGCAATAAGGAAAGTCTCAAAAAGCTCTCTGCAATCATTGCTATTGCAACTAAGAGTGACTCTAAGTGAAGGAATAGAGGGACCCTCTGGGAATTTCCACGCTGTACATCTGTGAGGGAGCAGAACACCTGATCTGACTCTTGTGGAGAGGCTGTTGATTTAGCAGTTGACATCTGAACAGACAACACAATATGCCACCGGGGATTCAAATAAAAAGTAGACAATCTTAGTGTAAGCTAAGAGAAATAAATGTAGTATATTTCTATAGTGTGCATAAACAGAGAGATATTATCTCATTCAAAACAGTCAATTAAAGATTTACTAGTTTCCACTTTTAAAAAACATTCAGGTATTTTAAATAGTTACTTTGATTTTACCAAAAATGATATCATAAACTTTCTCACTATCTAAATACTTATTAAACTCAATTTTCATTAAGTAGGTATATAACAACATATTATTTTATATAGTCTGTTCAACACATATTCCTTGGATTTCTCTTTGTAGAATGAAGACTTTACTGACCCAGCTTTGGGGAAGTAGTTCTGTATTCATAGAGATCTCGTCCGACAGCCACCTCACCCAGGACCTTGCTCCTTTCTTGAAAGTCACTCCAATGACTCTGCTTTGTTGTTCTTCAGCCTGGTCATTTCTGGATTTGCATTCTTGATTTGCTGAACTGTTGATAAGTCCAGAATTTCTTAAGCAATGGCTGAAATAGAATCACATTTAATTGGTAACAAGATTGACACAACAGATATGTGTGTGTGTATATATATGTATATACATATATATATACCTATATTCCATTTCCACTTATGACCATGACTATATTTCAAAGACCTGGCCAACATGTGAAAAGAGATATTAGGTGAGAATGGTGAAGATCATATCACACAATAAAATTGAAGGTTACCGCTGAGCCCCGGTGGCGTAGTGGTTGTGCGTGGGACTGCGGCCCACTGGGATGGAGGTTCAATTCCAGCTCCACAGGAGCAAAGGCTGGGCCTCCTACTCCCACCACCAGAGGGTAATGATGCCTAAATTTTTTTTTAATTGAAGGTTATCACATCACTGTATTACTTACAATTAAATCGCTATATAGCTGCCAAATCACTATCATGCCCCAGTTAACTTGACACATAACTTTAACTATAATAGCCACACTTACTTTAACTTCACATTTTGTCATTTATTAAGGCTACACATACATCTTTAATGTACAAAATAGTCAGAGACTAGATTTTTCACTATTAATGTGAATAACCATGATATAGTCAATAAGCTAGGGGTGGATGTATATAATTACAATACGTTTAATAAGAAATACTTTAACTATTGACAATAACCAAAGTACATTTGATGTTTAAAAATGATCATTTAAAAAAATAAGTTAAAGTTTCACATGTAGTGACCTTGAAGTCGATTAGGATCTTATAAAAATTATAAAACAGTGTCAGTAACATTTTACCAAATTAGTGACCTTTCCTCCCCTGATAAACAGAATAAATATTTGTTTTATTCTATAATAATTTTACCATACTCTCCTCCTTAGGGATCTCATGTAATTGGCTTTTGCTAAAAGTCCCTGAAGTAATTTTAAGCTTTTTAAAGTTGATGGCTCATAATTCTCAAGCCACAGTCGCTTTCCAAAACCATAAAGGGAACATTTCTTCAAAATGTGAATGCCTTGGTGAGTTGCTTCAAACTGTGTATAGTTAAAAATGACTCTATGCTAATGTTTGCTAACATCGCCAACCAGTGTCTTACATCAGTCTATAGGTCTTGGTGGCATTATGAAAAATTGATTGTGCTTTGTAACCTGGTTAACTGACCTGGAGAATGTGTTGAGATCCAAAGAAGAGAAAGGAAGAACATTTTGTTGCTTGATTCTTGTACTCTCTAGTATGCTGAGACTCTCACAGTAAAGCATAAGCTCCAGGACTCTTCTAAAGCCTAATCACAATGACCTTCTTAATTCATTTTCTAAATAAAGATCAAAATGCTAGTGACTGATACTCTATTTATATTTAGAATCTTATTATTTTCTGCTGCTGGTGCTAGCGGTGAAGGTGGTGTCTGTTCATCTCCTTTATTTATAAAAAAAAAAAAAAAGGAATTCCCACTAATTCAAGAGGCAGGTATAACTTGAACCACACATGAATTGCTTACATCTTCCTTTGAAGATGAGAAGTGATGAAGCTTTTTGGGTAACAAGAACAGAAAGAAGAAATAGCCTAGAAGAGTCTTACTGGGTGCTGATTCATATACCTCCTTCTGCCCTCTGGAGAGTGTCTTTTCTATTGGGAGCGGACTCTTCTGTTGCCAGCAGAAACTCTACCGCACTGACGCAGGTACTACTGTATCTGGACCTGGGGTTTAGCTCTTCAAATTTTGCCATCTTTGTATGGCATATGCAGAGCACAACAGTGATAGCGATTGGAAAAAATGAAATCTTATCAATTTCATCTGGCCGCTAGTGAGCTGACCGAATCATGTTTAACAATTACTTTCCATCCTGAATGTTCTCTTTGAAATCTTCAATAGTTGACTTTTGAATTTTACTAGTGGTTTCTTAGAAAATATGGCAATATATTTCATATATTGGTCAAGCTCTTTGAAAGAGCCAACAGTATCAAGGACAGAGGTGGACTAGGCCATAATTGCTTAATCATAATGTGTATTATAGTTTGTTATTATTTACACCCACAAGGATCTTTTCCTTATTTTAAAGCTGATGTCTCCAAATTCCTGAGACATTCCAGATTTGGTAAAGATTGCTTCAAGGGATCATATTGTACTTTGTACCCACCAGGTATACTTATAGGAAAATTTGGGGAAGGAATTATTAAATGTTACTAAGTAAGATGTGTGTATAGTCTCAGAAGTCTCAATATTTTTAGATATATTGTAAAAGAGAACAGTGGGACATGATTCTCTGAAGAAGAAATGTAAACATTGTTTAATTGATGTTGAAATGGCAAATAATTGAAAATGAAATCATCCTTGCTTTGTCTTATGTAGATTTTTTATTCATATAACTTCACTTAACTATAAAAATAATGTGTATAATTTTTGAAGCTTATGTTCATTTTCATCCAAATTTTGAAAGAGAAAAGCATTTCATATTGGTTGCCAATGCCCTCAATTATTATGAGCCTTCAGCACAAGTACAAGATACCAATTTGAAACCTCATTGTAGGGCATGTATCTACAACATTGAATACAATATGAAGAAATTCTTTGTGAGATTCTGTAAAGAAAATGCATTTTGAAGAAATAAAAATGAAGGAGTATTAAATAGGGGTGAAGATAAATGAGAAAATATATGAGGAGCTCTCATATAGGAGAAAATTTTAGAAGAACACATCATGATATTTTACTTAGGAAATGCAAATTACTTCAGAAAAGGAGAGGAGTAAATACTTCATAGATTATATAAAATATGTTATATATTGCATATAAATATATGTATGTGCTACAAATTAAAGTAAAAAATATTTGAAAAAAGGGAACAAAAATAATCTGAATTATATTGCTTAAGTAAGTTTCAGACAGACGCTCTTAACTGGATTAGAGTTTTTGGTGATTTAGAGAAAACCTAGGGAAAGAATGTGAAGATTTTGTTAATCAAAGAAAAAAATTCTCAAAAGCTTAAATATTTTTCAGAGATGAATGAAAATAATGCAAGACCTAAAGATGTGAAACATGTTTCTGCCAAGAAGCAGATTCCCCCCAAAAGTAAGTTTAATTTCTCCTCAATATCTTAATCTGTCTTATTAAGTATTTCAACAGACAATTTATATAAATTATGTCTAATGTACTTTGGTATTTGAAATAATTTATATTTTATAGGGTAATAAAATTTAATAATTTCATTTTATAGAGTAAGAAGAAATATTGAATCAATTTCCCTTGTACTTGTCAAGAATTCCATTCCATTAAACTCTCTTCACAAATATTGATAACCTACATGCTTTCCAGGGAATAATGTAGAATTTCTCTGTTTTAATCTCCAGGGATAGAAGAAAAGATCATTTATTCAGAACTGAAAATAAAGAGTTCAAACTCCAAAAAGGGAAAAGTATCAACAACGAAGTCATCTAAAAGAAAAGGTAAAATTTATGTCTTCAAATGAACCTAACCTCACTGTCACAATCGACTTTTCTCTTTCTGCTAATTCCTTACCGCAGGTCTCTGTGATGCAAGTAACTAATTTCAGGTAAAATTCACTGTTCAAAATCATATAGGCTCATTGTTTGCATTCAAACTATTTCTTACAAACCTAAATTGAAAGCCAATTATCCATGCTCATTCTAATTCAGAGACTTGACATCACTTGAGTGCTGTAGAGAAATATTCATAATTGAGGATGTTAAATGGGAAAATAATTTCTCCTTCAGTTGTTTAGAAATCATGTAATTTTCCTGGTGTCATTATTGATTCAGTCAGTCAATGAAGTTTCAAGAAGCAACCAATGTTTGATATGTTTGTGATTATAACTTCTTTTGTGCAATTAATACCGCTAATCTTACATTGAAAAAAGCAGTGAAGTTCTAATGAGAAGACTAAGAAGGTGTATGTATGCCTGCAAACATGTATACATAGCAAAGGTTTAAAAGTATTTTTATTCTTAGAATAAGTAATTTACCTGAGAGGTATATGGTAGAAGAATAAATAGTAAAACACATTAATCTAACTCTCAGCTCATTCAAATGAGTGCACTGTTTTTCCCGTTTAGCACTTCTAGTTTGAAGATACCCTGGAGGTGTGGTCTTGATTGATAAACAGCTTCTCTCTCACCCTGGGTATTTAATTTAGCCTTTCCCCGTTGTTTTCATTAATACCTTCTCTCTGGGTAGAATCTTCCACTGCATTTTCTGGGTCTCCTACTGAAGTGATCCTTGGACTGCTGTGCTTCCTTTTCCTTTTGACAAGTGGAATCTTTGGATTCATGGGTAAGTTAAATGACATTAGTGGTCTCTAAATAATTATTGCTTTCGTAAGTTCCCTCTTCTAATAGTTCCATAGCTATGAGTCCAAGTCTGTTTGGGAATCCCTTCCACCATCAACACTGAGTAGTCACTTGGCCATTTGCATAACCACAAATGTAATCATTTGACCATGTGGTTGACAGGGGCCACGGAGTCAGCTCCTCCTCATAGCCCAACACTGCGTGCTCCCCAGCCATCCTCATAACTGTTTTGTTTGACTCCATTGTTGCTTGCAATCCATCTTGAGAGTTTTCCACAGATCCTCCATTGTGTCAACATAGATGTGCGTTTCCAGGGGTGGATCTCCCTGATCTTCTGATAATGTGCTCTGCAGTCTCAGCATGGTCTCACCTTGCCATTCTCACTTCCAAGGACAATTAGGCTCCTAATAACTGTGAAACTTGGAGTATATTTAGTACCCCCCCCCCCCGAAAAGGCTATGTTTGAGATTTGTGTCATCATGCTGTATGGTCACTCTTTTTTCAGACAGTGCTGTCTTTGAATAAACTCAACCTCACTGCTCTTTGCTGTTGAATTGGTTCAGACTTCTAGCACTGCTATATGGAACATAACAGACACTACTGTCTCCTGGGCCATCCTCACAAAATTGTTAGGTCATGAGCAGTGGCCCAAGGTTGTAGCCCCCAAGTGAATACGTGATATGCAAGGTCTACCTCTTTTTCGCTGCTCCTCTACTTTAATACATACATTAAAAAGTATTAATTTTTGTCATACATAAAAAAGTGCTTCTCGATTGACTGGCCTCTCTGGGTAACCTGCCAGGTGTGTGAGACAAAGTTTCACCATCCTTACTTGTAAAGAGTATTCTGTCTGTACTTCTTCCAAGACAGATTTGTTTGTTCCTTTGGCAGTCATGGTAATTTCAATGTTCCTCGGCAGCAGCATAATGAAAATGCATCAACAATTCTTCATTATTCTTTATTCCGTGTTCAACTTTCCTCTGCAGGTGGAGCTCATTGAAAATGCCATGGCTTGGACAAGATACACCTTAGTCCACAAAGTAACTGCCATCCTGGCTTTTCAAAACTTCAAAGAGGTCTAGTGGAACAGATTTGCACAGTGCAATATTTATTCTGATCTTGTGACTGTTGTTTTCATGTGCACTGATTGTGGACACAAGCCACATGGAAACTTTGAGATCTTCAACCTCTTTTCCACTTATCATATCACCTACTGCTTCAGTTGCTTTCTTTGTTTTACATTAGTTGTTATCTATACTTGACCTTCATTGGAGTACGTCTCATGTTCTCTGGTCCCTTTCAGCACTAAGGGCTCACCATCCACATATTGTAAATAAGTCTTCCTCCAATCCTGATGGCTGAGACTTCTTCATGCAATTCAGGTTCTAGGGTCAATTTTAAAAAAATATATCATACATATATAAGATAAACCAGGAAAACTTTTCTCCTGGGCTGTTATAATTTTACAAAGGACTTTTAAAATCTTGTAGAAGCTACATATAATTTAATGCCTTTCCTTTAAATAACATTTATTTAATTATCATGTATCTTTCTCTATTTGTTGGATCATGTCATTCAATTGTGCAGGAAACATCAGTGTTCATGCATTGTCTACTGAATTATGGTTATACTCCCTAGACTGTAATTAAATTAAAGGAATCATAATCTTATTAGGACATTTAATTTTACCTTCCATTGTATATGCAAAATATGATTAGATGATTATACTTGCTTTATTTTGTTCTCTATTTTGTGTGTGGCTGTCTTCCATGTGTTCTCTAAGTCTTGCAGCTCATAAAATTTCTCCTGATTTTCTTCTCGTCTGAATAGCCACTTTGCACATATCTTAAACTGTAGAAAATGTATGCTTCGGTAAGACCCATCTGAAAGTATGTCGATGACTTTTGTATTTCTTCCTGGAGGCCTTTTAAAATGATCAAATTGGATATTATTACTGTCACTCTAAATTCATTATTTATTCTTTCCTCTTTCTTTCAAAGTGCAATGCTTTCTCTATACCATCATGCTGGTTTCATAAAATGAAATTTACTGTCCATTTTTCTATTTTGGGATCGTCTGTGTGGTACTGGTTACAAATCTTCACTTAATACTTGGTAGAAATTATTTGGGAAGCCATCTGTTCCTGGGCTTTTCTTGTTTGGAAGTTTTTTAATGACATCTATTTTTACCTTTGTCATGGTCTGTTCAGATTTTCTACACCCTTCTGCTTTAATTTGGGTAAATGCTGTACTTTTAGCTATCTGTCTATTTCTTCTAGATTATCAATTTTTTGGAGTACAATCTTTCATTGTACTGTATTATTACTAATTCCATTTCACTTGAATGTGTTGTGCTATTACACTCTTTATATCTAATTCTAGATATTGTCATATCATTTTTTTCATTTATTAAGTTCGTCAGCAATTTGTCATTTTTCATAATCCTTTAAAAAAATTTCTGCTTTGTTGGTTATTCTATTGCTGTTTTCTGGTTCATTCATTGCCACTCTAATCATAGTGATTTCTTTTCTTGTGCTGTTGAACGGTTTGTTTCTCTCTTCCTGATTTTTGAAGGTACTGTATGAAGTTGTTGGTTTTGGATGTCTGATTTTTCATGTTTGCATTGATTGCTCTTAATTGCCTTCTGCTGTGTTCCTAAAGTTCTGGTATGCTATGTTATTGTTATCATTTTTCCAGGAATTTCTTAATTTCATCCATTATTTGATAAAGATGAAATCTAGTTGTCTCTAGCTGCATGTTGTTCAGTCTCTATGTGTTACCTTTCTGTTTCTTTTTGGTTGGTTTTTCTCTTGTCAATTTCTAGCTTTTTAACATAACGATCTGAGTAAAGGAAATGTAGCTTCTCAGGGTTTTCTAATTTGTTGAACCTTGTCTCGTGTCCTAAACTGTCATCTACCCTAGAGTATGTAGCATATGTGCTAGAGAAAATTGAATAATGTGCTTTTGTTTGATAGATTACATTATATAAATCTAAGAAGCCAAGAAGGCTGGTTGTATTTGTGTCTCCTCTGTTTTCTTATTGAGTTTTGTCTTGATGGTCTGTTGTTTCTGAATTTGGTGTGTTAAAGTCTTTTACAATTATCAATCTACTTATTCATGTTCTTATCTCTGTGTACATTCTGTTGCTATATTTTGAGGACCTTTCATTGGGTGTGTATATCTTTATTAAGGTTATATTTTCCTATATTACTGTTTTATCCATTATGTAATATATACTCTTATCTCTCATTTTGATATTTGTCTTGAAATCCATTTGATACTGAGATTTTTATGGCTATTTTTGCTTTTATATGATCCTCATTAGCTTCATAAAATTTTTGGCATACTTTGATATTATGTGTGCTTCCGGTGGTGAGCAAATGGATGAGTCTTGTTTCTAATCCAGTCTGTCACACTCTGCTTTTTTTTATTGGTGCCATTAATTGTTTTACATCCAATATTTTTGATCTATGTCAATTTGGGGCAGTCATTTTGCTATGTTTTTGCTGGTCTATTAATTAATTTATTTCACTCTCTGTTTCTTTTCTTACTTATGGCTTTATTGGTGACTTTGTTCTCTATCTGTGTTGTTCTAAATATTGCTTTCCTTGTATTAGTTTTTAGGTGGTGATGTCTTGTCTGATGTGATCAGACTTGTCTGCTATTATTGATTCTCTGACTATTGTGATTTCCTTAATATTTTTTGCAATTTCATCTTGTTTTTAAAAATCCTTTATGCTGGACTTGGCTGGATGTAACTTTATTTCACTTTCATATTTTCAGGATAATTTTTATAGTTATAGAATTCTTAGTTGGTGTTTTTTTAATTATCTTCTTCAGAAATATATATATATATATATCAATTTTTGCTGTGTTTCTAGGATCCTTTCTGCTGAGAAATCAGTTTAGAATTGTCAATTTTCATTGTTAAGTGATTGCTCTTTTTTCTATTGTCCACACTCCTCAAATTCCTCTTATTTTCCTTGAAATTGGACAGCTTGACCACAAATTATTGAGCTTTTCTTTTTTCTTGAAAGTTTACATTTTTTAATCTGTGCTATTTCGCCCCCAAATCATTTTATTAGGGTATAACCCAGATATAATACTATTCCATAATTAATCATATCAAGAAGTGTTATATAACCACTACCTCAATCAACTTCAAAGCATTTTCTTCATTCTTGTATTTCTTGATATTGCTCCCTCATTATCTCCTCCCTCCCCTGCTGGAACCCTTATTTTAGTTGCTATCTCTATAGATTCACCTAACCTGAGTTTCATGTACCCCCAAACATAGAAAGATACATAACAGTGTCAACAACACTACCAACACTAGCAAAAAACATCATAGATAAGCACCAATCTGGAAAATAAATAAAAAACACAATAGATTCAAAATGATATCAACCTCAAAGTGTATCAAAAGGGAGATCAAATGATAAATTTTTAAATATTGGGGTCACATTTATCAATTAATCTACTATAATCCTATGCCCAAACTCCCTGTCTGATGACCAGGTGATTACCCTGTCCTTCTTACGTTCAGAGAGTAATCAAGAGAGGAATTTTTCCTGTGTAGTCTATTTAATGTATTTTGGTCTCCAACTGTCATGCATGGCCTTTACAAATCAAAATTTCACAGTTTAAGCTGATAACATTCATTCTTCACATTTTTATTTTATCTTTCTTTCCACTCTCTGTAGAACAGTTGTCGGCATGCTTCTTCCATATGAGCTGATTGGACATTTCACTAAGATAGCTGCTTCTTTGAAAACACGTTTCCAAGAGACAGTCATTTATCTTCCCACAGCCAGGCATCATCTAGTTTCTTCACCACACTTTGCTATAACATCCATATCTTCTGTGCTTCCTCCATGAGGACAGGTATTAATCAGGGACATATTCTAAGAATATTTTTTCTTATACTGCAACTTAGATTATGTGAAAGTCCCAGATCTATTCCACTAGTAATACTCCATCAGGGAGGAGATACTGCAAATGAGTAGTGCCACTAGAGAACAAAAGAAGAGAGAAGAGGAAAGGGGAGCTGCAGCCCAACATTCAGCTTAGGTTTTAATTACTTATGTACCCCGCTGTCCATGCAGAGGTATCTCCCCAAAGCCAATGAAATAAGAGGTTTGACAGCTTGGGTTGCCGTTAGGCCCTGGAAAAGTCAACTGTACTGGGAGGATCAATAGTAATAGAAGCAGTTTTCCAATAATCAGAAACTTGAGTCTACTTAAATTTATATTGATATTCAAGATGCCAAGAAGTTCACGATATTCCTCTTAGTGTACCTTCATAGGTAGTTGCCAAAAAGATCTTAAGCTTATCTGGCAGACCTCTTGTAACAATACCCCCATTTTCCTTTACAGCATTAACTACATAAAATATACACACAGACTATTTGCAGTATACTAAATAATGTTAGATTACCATAAGAAATAGCTTTCTCTTTCAGCAGATCAGAAAATGAATCCCAGGTATTTAGAATGTTATTATGTATCCTATTCACTTGCCCAACTCATTTCCATCCGCAAGCCAAAAACAAACTTGAAAATATCATTAATTCTGTGAACTTTAAAATTTCATCCTATTCTAAATCCTGTATCTCTTTTGCATTCCTGGAATGTATAATTACATTTATTTGCCAATGTAAAGTACTTTAACTGCATACTGTACTCATATAAATGCATGAATCACATGTGGAAACAAACTTAGCCTTTTGATTCATTTTATCTTGATAGTTTTGGGAGACAATATCATTAATTGACTGATGTAATTTCAATGTATAAGACATGGGTGTGTTAGCCATATACTGGAGAAGAGATAAATGAAAGGCAGAGCAATAAAAATGATCTCTAATACTAGGAATTAAAATTGTACCTTTTATCCAATTCCATATTAAGGTAGCATAACACATTAACACGTTGAATAAAGTTTTCCAGAATCCTCGAGTTCAGAAGTCTCAACTGGACAACACAACGGAAGAAAATAAATATCCATGTACAAGTGAGTCTGTACCAGGAAAGTCACCCAACACAAGTATGTAAATTGGACTATAAGCTCTAGACCCAATAATTTCTTCTCTACTGCCATTTACCACTTCTTGTATTGTTCAGATTTTCTTATGCAATAGTTTAATATTGTCTATATTCTGATCCTGTGGGTGAAAACTAATGAAACAAAATTCAGAGCTTAAATTTATTAGTGAGCATCTTATAATTTAAAATGCACTTCAAAAATTCTACTGTATAAAAAAATCTATGATTCAAATCATATTCCTTAAGGTTAATGATATCATTTAATAGGAATGCATTTGAGACAATAAAGTGAGATCTGTTCTGTACGTTTTATCCCATCCAGAGTAGATGGCCCCCATTTGTGATACCTGTGATACCCACCCAACAGTTGTTGTGAGGGAAATTACCAACATTTATTCCTCTAATCCCACTGCCAACTCATTGATTTTTACTCATGAAGATTTTTACTCACATAGGGCTGGATAGAACTATCTCTATGCATTTCCAAAAGCATCACTCTTTTCAGGAGTAGAAAGCTCAACATTCCCCTATGAAGTCAGTGGGTAGTTTTGAACTATTGACCTTCCAGTTAGTTGCCCAACTTCTAACCACTACAAGACAAATTGCAGTATGCATACAAGTTAAGGACTAGAAGTACATGTGACTCACAATTTTCCCATAGATTAAATATGAAGCCAAGATGTCAAATAAAAAAAATATTTTTAAGGTGGATGGACACAAATTCCTCAATATGTTTGGGTAAAAGTATTTGCCTCTGGAAAAGCACCTTGAGGTGTCTCTGAAACTTTTCTTTTTCAGAAGATGAAGGCAGTACATGTAAAAGTAAATGGTCATGTTGTGGAGACAGTTGTTATTATTTTTCACATGAAGTGAAGACATTTGAAGAAAGTAGGAAATCATGCAAGAAAATGAACTCCACACTTGCTAGACTAGCACATAAAGAAGAAGTGGTGAGTACAGTTTGTGGTTTTCATAGATGCTTTAAGTATCTGTCATTTGTGGTGGGCTGGTGGGCTGATGTTTAATGTCTAGTAAAATGTGGATATTTAATTGAGTTGAGAGTTATAAACTAATTCAGAGCCAAGGAATTCTTCTATAAATGTTATAAATATAATTTAAAAATTAAAACTACAATTAGTGCTTTAACTTGATACAGTTACATAAGCTCAAGCATCAAAAAAATTTTGTTTAGGTAGATTGTTTTTTGAAATAAAATTATATAATCCTGTCAGAGTATTCTGTAGAATTCTAGCTCATTTATCTGAGAAAAAGCATTGCACCATTTATAAAACACCAATCATTAATAGTTTCTCTGCATACTATTATATTTCTCTCTTTACCACCTCAGGGAGATTTTCTTTTCTATTGGTTTCTGTTGGGTGTTCCAGGCTTAAAGTACAGGAAGAGGGAATGCATAATGATAATTATGGATATATGGAAATGTGAAGAATTGAGGAGTGGAGGATTGGGAAAGAAAGAGGATTTCAGGAGTAACTAATGAAAACAAAGGGGGATGGTAGCACTGAAACAAATTGTGTTCATAAATCATCTTAAAGATGACCTTTAACCCAGGGTCAGGGGGAAAACTCTAAAATTGACATGGGGGTGGATTGTGAATTTTTCGTGGTATGACTGAATGATTGAACTATTAAATTATGTGATATATAAACTACTTGCCAGTAAAATGATTGGAATAAAAATAAAGTTACTACACAACCTTTGAATTAAAAGCATCATTCTAGTGGATGCAAAATTGTAGATAAATGAAGTTGAACTAGTTTGAATATTTAACATATATTACATTCTAATAAATGCTATATGAGTATCAGAGTTAGTTTAATAAGGTCTTTCTTTGGAATGAATACAGAAATGATTTTCCATTGTTACTTATATAAAATTAATGTGGTCTAAAATGGTGGTTGGCAATGTTTTTTCAAATGGGTCAATTTTCAAATGGTTTTCACAAAAATTTTTGCTGGTGGGTCACATCATTTCTATTTTAGATTACACATTATCTTAGAATACAAAAATTAAAATATACAGATAGGATAATCCAATATACCTTCAATATAAAATTGCAAATTTATTATTATCAAATCCACATTGACAACTTGAAAGAAATCATAAAACATTAACAGAAAAGTAAACACTATATAATTACAATGAACCCCAAGTTAATTAAGAACATTTAATCATTTTAATGGCTTCCTCGTTGATGTTTCATTACCCCTGCATGGTTTGAGATATTTGGGTGATAATTTGTTGTTTTTAAAAGAACACACGATTCTGAATTTTCCTTAGCTAACCTGTTTCATGATGAACTGAGAATGAATTTCATTTGGGGATATATCTGTTCGCATGAGTAGTTAGACTCAAAAGCTGATAGCAAAGCAAAACCAACTTTATCGAAGAAAACTTAGAAGGAAGTGACGCCCAACATGTAGTTATCAAGCTAAAGTGATTGTCATCAGTGGCTTCAATTTGTCTTCTTAAAGCCTTGAATTTGTCTGCCCATATTTCTGAGTTTTTGAAGTCGATTAACTCCATATCCAGTTTTCAATTTCAAGAAAATTGAAATATTGCAGGTCCAACACATTGTCCTCCATTTCATCAGGCTTTATTATAAAACTGAACATAGAACCACGGGCTTTAAAATTTTGAAATAGGGTTTCAAATTCAGTTTGAATGGCATCTATGTAAATTTTAAGCACATCTACTTTTGTATTTGAAATTTCCTTATGAGTTTCTACTAAAGGAAAATATTTAAATTTTGTATCACTGAGTCACCCTGGAATAGAACTATCTTACACCAAAAATGTTTCCATTCTTCATAAAGTTTGAGAGTTATCTGTTCCTTGCCCAAATTCAAATCACTGAAATGATTAGCAGTATCTGCTAAGAATTTTAATTTAAGAAGCCAATTTTTATCTTTGAGCTGAGGGAAAAATTTCACTGATTTCACTCATAAATATTTCAATTGCATCAATGCAATTCACAGAGCAATTTAGAACCTTTCCTCCTCTTAACCAGTGAACTTCAGTATGCATCAATAAATCAATATATTCATACTCAATTTCTTCTGAAATGTCTTAAATTTTCTGTGATGCAAGACAGAACGAGTGACAATTGTGTTAGTAATTTTAATCACTACACTCATCATTTCATTTAACTGTTTTAAGGAGGCTTTTGCACATAAATTTTCTTCATGAATTTTGTAGTGGAATGAAAGTAGTGGTTTATAAAGCCAGTATGTTTTCCTAACATTGATGGAGCCTCATCAATTGTGACAGAAAATACGTTTTTCTTCAAATCAAAAACATTTCTATTTTTGAATTTAATGAATTCTTGGACTTTCTTTAAAATGTCAATACCTTTTGTAATACCTAACACTGATGAAATACACACAACTTGTCATGAATAACTGGAGAATCAATAACTCCATAACACGCAACTACTGCAAGACTCACAGTGTTTTTTTTATGTCAGTACTTTCATCCACAGACAAGTCCAGCGAGATCTCTGTCATTCAGGTCAAACTATGCTTATTGTTTTTCGTTTGTTCGGCTCGTCTCTAAGAAGACAGTCACCGACAGCTGTCCAACGAAGGCTGTCTCACCCAATGGAAAGCATCACCCACAGTGATCCCCCTCTACTGCCACCCATCGCCATAATCGGAAGCACCCACTTTAATTCGTTGGCAAGAATACCTACCGATCGTCATGATTAAGAACTGTTTAGTGGGTCACTAAAATTTTCCTAGTAGGTCACTAGGTGACCCGTGGTTCAGAGGTTGTAGACCACTGGTCTAACATCTAGCATAGGTATACTTTATCTTTATCTATACCTTTTCAAAATAAGTTTTCAAAAAGAAAAACATTTTTTCTGCACTACCCTTATTATTTTTTGCTTGATTTTCAACTCTTCAGAAAGAGTTTGAAAATTATGAACTGAAAAAACAGTTAAAAAACAAAGCATGACTTGTCCTCAATGAAATACATTTGTTTTGTTCAATAATATCCTACTTATTCCATAAGAAGTTCATGATGGTTGTTGATAGGATAAATAAAGAGAAATATATTCAATTTTTGTACACAGAAAAAGAAAGGGTTCATGCGGGAATGTAAGATAAAATATTTTAGTTTCCATGAAATAAGTATGTATGAAAACTCACAGTTCATTCTAAATTCATAGTTAAATTCAATGGGAAACTTTCTTCTAGTATTCTTCATTAAATATTATAGACTTAGTATGGATGTTAATAGTCAGTGTATGTATTTATAACAATGCCACACAGAGTAGTACATTAGAAAATCAATGAAGCACAATTACTTATCTAACATTTGATTTTCACGGAGTTCAGTACCTGAAATTATTTATGTTCATTCTATTGATAAAATTATAGATATTACAGCAGTGTACATGTTTTCTTATTAATTAATCCTTATGCTTTTTATCCACTTATATACATCGATAGGTGACTTTAGCCAGAGTTTGCAGAAAACTAGAGAAAGCCCAAAAATAAATTTCAAAATCACAAATTCATAAATTGTTTTTGAAAGTACTAACACTGAAAAACAGCCTTGTATGAACAGAAATAGGATATTGTATTTTATATTTGCAGTCACATATGCAGTTTCTGCTTTTATTTTCTTTTTTGGAAAATGACTAAATTTTGTTATATTTTTCAAAGAGATGAAAATTTAAAATAATATAAAAATAACAGTTGGAAATAAAAATGAGGAAAAATAAAACTTAAACCCACAAATTCTTACTTTAGTTCTGTTTTCACTCATTATTTTTTCCTTCAAAAAGATATATAGATGGGGTAACAAAAGCTATAAGTTTTCTTCACAATGCTTGTAAAGAATTTTAGTGAGACAATATATGAGAAACAGCATACATTTTCTAAAAGATTGAGCTAAGTGAATATCAGCTAATTTTGCAGTGTCAAAGAATTATTCAGACAACTATGTAAATGCCAGAATTGATGGAAGGTGTCTAATTTCCCGGCATTTCCACTTCTCAGGATGTATGCTAAGTATTTATGGAAGAAAATCATAAAAAAAATTAAGAGGTATCAGTTGAGATTTAAATAAAAATAGATTAACTAGGAAATTCTTACACATAGTTTGTTGCTCTATACTTAACACATATCAATATTTGACATTCCATTATTTCATAATGGATAAATAAAAAAACTTGTTTTTAACAATAATAATATTAATGAGGCAATTTTCCTATGCCAGAGCAGAAAACTATTTTTACTCATATATTTTTCTCTCATAACAGAAATTTATTCAAAGTCAGATATCTTATTTCTATTGGATTGGATTGTCTCGAAAAGGAGCCAGCAGCTCCTGGATATGGGAAGATAAGTCATCACCCTCTCTCCATATGTAAGCCTCTACAGTAAATACTATTAAGTTCTAAAACTTAGCACTCAACTAGTAAAAGAAAGATTGTACGTTTAAACTGACCCAGAAGTGACCCACTCAAAGACTGTGATCCAAAACATTCGAGCCTTGTAAGTTTTATGGAGCGATGTTCCACACCAGGTACATTGCTATTGCTGTCCTGTGCTTGATATTGAGTCGGTTCCAATAAGGTACCAAAAATACACTTCCCTTTTTATGACATCTTCATGATCATTGTTATTCTTCAAACCATTGTTGCAACCCCTGTGACAACCCACCTCCTTAATGCTGTTTCTCGTTATCACTGACACTCTACTTTGCTAAACATGCTGCCCTTCTTTAGAGAGTCATCCCTCCTGGAGACATTTCCAAATTATGTGAGACAAGCAAACATCTCAACATATTTTTGTCTAAGGAGAATTCTAGCTGTACTTTTCCCTAAGGATGTCCTCTTTGTTCTTTTACAAATGTGCTTAATGCAAATGATGTGCTGAATGTTATAAGAGGTGTAAAAGCCCCCAATACAATCTATATTTAAAAAGAAAAGAAAATACATACATTTTAAGCTCAAATATGACGATGTCTATAGACAATGGGGAACTCTCCCCTCCCCCAGCCCTTGTGGCCTTGTATGGAGTAGTTTTATTTTGTTGTTATTTTTCCCTTTAACTTCTTATTTTGAATTATGTGAAGATTTTCAGAGCAAGTCCATTTTCCATTGAAAAATTGATAGAGTCTTTTTTTCAAGCCGTTGATTTGACTCTCTCAAACATATTATCACTTAGCCCGCTTTTTAAGAGGGTGTGTCATTTGCAATTCCACTTTCCTAAAAGGAGGGAACTTTCTGTTTCCATTTTAGGTCTATATTCTCTTACGATCATCCACTAAAAAGTGTTGGCACAAATAGTAGAGTTGTTAAAGAAAGAGTTGACTTTAGATAATTATTTTATTAAGTCTGAATAACAAAATACATTAAAATTTATTTATTATTTTAGTTTTTCTTCCGGTGATTGGAAACAGTCCAAGAAAGGAAACTGTGGACGCATAGCAGCAGCAAAGATGGATCCTTTCGACTGTTCCAAAGAGAGCAAATACATTTGTCAGAAGTAAACTGCCTCTTGTCCTACCTAGCGTTGCAAGCAGAACACACGAGCAAACAGAATGTCAGCTGTTACTTCTCATGATAGCCCAGTCTCTTCACAGTTCTAAGGTTCCTATCGCTCACTTGAGAGTTCTTCCCTATTTTTCATTTTATTGTGTGGGCTGTATCTGTTCTAACCCCGACTAGAGAGAAGTTACATTTGAGATGCACCAGACTTATACATTCAAACCCTCTTGTATATAAACTGTTGAATAATAGCAAGGACACAAAAAATAATGGAATAAGACAATGTCGCTGCTTCTGATGAAGATTTGGAAGCAGAGTTTTGCATTATCTCTTCTTGAAACTCATATACTTAGTATGTGTTTCATAAATTTCATTTCCTGTTCTGTGCATTTTAACTGGAGAAGAATGCCAACAGTAATCAAATGCATTATCTCCATGCATGGCATGTGTGTCGTTTGAATCTTTATCTTTTAGAAGAAAGGAGGCTGAGGAAAAGGAAAACAGGAACTCAGATCAATTTATGAGACCTTGGATCACATCTGGTAGCTATGTGCTCACGTTCAAATCCAAAATGTCAAATTGTTTCCCAAAGTCAGAGTGCCAGTTTACAGTCTCAGCAGCAATGAATGAGATTTCTGTTTAGTTCATCCCTCAGACATTTAAGGATATCTATTTAAAAAAATATTCATAATAGTGAAAATAAACTGGTTTTAATTTCCTCTTCAATACATAAGCTATGTTGAAAATGGTCTCATAAAATCTGTTGTGCTTTTTGTCTATTTATTTCTTGGTTATCATTACCTATACATCAATGGTGAAAAATTTATTCAAATAATTTTCCCAAAGTTATGGGCTTATTTGTTTCCATGATAATTTCTAAAATTTTTTGAGTACTTGTACTTGCTTATATGGTTATTGTGCATGTATTTAATTTTAAATATCATTAAGTAACAGGGATTTTTAATTAGATTAAGTACTGTGCCAGATACTTAATAGGCTTAATATAAGGCTTGTTGTGCCAACATGGCCAAAGAAGATAGGTAGGTTTGTTGTGACAACATGGCCAATGGACACACAAAACATCAATTGAAGGGTGGAGATATAAATGTCTTGGCAATCCCTGCCCTGTTTCTCTTGGTCTTGGATCTTCAGACCAGCCGGCTGCCTTGTTCATCCTGTACCTTGATCTCCAAGCGAAACTATCCGTGGGACACCTAATCAGGGGACTGCATTGCTGTGAGTTTGAATTCCTTCAAACCCGGCTTTGCCATGATCCTGGATCATGATCACGATACTTCTCTTCAGCTGGGGACTGTCAGACCCTGTCATCTGGCTGCCTGTTGGTAACCTGCTTTGCTATCTGCTGCTTGTGGCCAGATAGCCTGACTTGCTCTACAGAGGACTACTCTGCGCCCCTCAAAACTGGAAGGACTGCCAATCTACTAGCTGTCTCAAGCAAGCGAGTTGCACGAAGATATTTGTACTGCTTTATAGATTAGTTAACTGTTAATTTATTGTGTTATATATCTTTGTATCTATACAAATATATAGAGAGAACTATTTGTGTCCTGGTTGTTTCTCTAGAGAAACACAAGTACAATTAAGCACTTTTTTTTCTTTCATGATGCATTTTGGCTTGCTTATAAGATCTCCTTCTAGCTTAATAAAATATTTTTCTCTTATATATTCATGTAGAGTTTTGAGATTATAGTCTATGCTAATCTCTTGTTCATTTCCACATGTGTTATGCAATGTGTAGAAATATAGTTCTCTATGTACAAATACGAGGCTGTGGTTTGCTTAAGCATCTTCTACCTGCATCCTCACACTTCTGAGAGTAGTATTTCCATGACTCTAGTCCTGGTGGCACAGAGGATTAAGCACAGATCTGCTAAATTGAAGACTAGAGATTTGAAATGAGAAGCAGAAGGCCGACCCCTGTAAGCGCATAGCCTCAGAAAACTGGCTTGGTCCTCCTCGTCAATAGTTTTCCCTTTTGGAACCCACTGAGAAGGCAAAGGTGGTAATGTGCCATCCAAGAATTCTGCATTCTTGGATTTGTAACACATAAAAATGACAGTTTTAGTATCCTCCAAGATTCCAATTACTTTCCTATGATATAACTGGGTTTTTTTTGGGGGGGGGGGGGAATTGGGAGAATAAAATGAAGAAGACAGGGCATACTCCAGGCTGTAGGGTCAGTGAAGTGAGGTTTCTGAGTGAAATTCTCTTAGACCAGCCTTTAATCCTTTCCAAAATGAACAGGTGTATTGTTTTGTTGAAAAAAAAATCCTCAGCTCAAAAATCATGCTTCTTTTTTAACCAGCACAGTTTTAAATTCTCTATAATCTATCATAGAATAAATTCCCATGAGAATTTCTTATCCAGATGCAATCTACCAGGATTATCTTCTAAAATTCTAAAAATTGTTGCCATAAACTTTTGAGGTGACTTTTCAAACTAACCCAAAAAATCCCTTCAGAAGCCACAGTTTTGTCTTTTTGAGACAACCTACTGAGTTTAAGACAATTAATTGCTGGCAGAAATAACAGAGTATGAACTGAAATGTTCCCAGAAACTATTGGAATGTTGGAAGCATCAACTAGTTTATGAAAAGTAATTATGTAGTAAGTCACCCCATTATCTACATGGAAGTGAGCAATATTTGTGCCCATTCCAAATCAACTTGATCCAATAAAATGCACACTTTATTAAAACTATGATTAATGTCACAGGTAATTGCCATTTTGTGGACAATCACTCAAAAGCTTTTGTAGCAGTACATCATGAAACAGTAGCCAGGAATTCTAGCCAGATTCAAAAGGAGACTTGATATGAAGAACACGACTGACTATGTTCATTTGGTTTGGGCTTAGAGCAGAGAACACTAGAAAGATGTTGGTACTTGAACTGTCTTTATGCAAAGGAAATTGCCTGGGAAGAATAATGAATGTTGAATTCTTGCTCGATGCCATCTGTTCAGTTTTGACACATTGTGACCTTGTGCACAATAATAACGCCTCCCACTCCTTCACCACCCAAACAATTTTCCTTAAAGTCCATTGTTGTAGCCACTGTGCCGATCTATCTTGCTGAGAACTTTTGTGTTCGCTGGCCCTCTTCAGTAAGCACGATGGCCTCTCTAGAGAATGGTCTCTGTTAACAACGTGCCAGCAGAGTATGTCAGAAAAAGTCTCACCCTCCTTGCTCCTAAGGAGCATTCGAACCCTGTTTCTTACCAGATTTTTTTGTTTGTTCTTTTCATAGTTGGTGGTACTTTCAGTATTCTTTGCCAACACCAAAATTCAATTGCATCCGTTCTTCCTCAATGCACCTTATTCAAAGTGCAATTTTCTAATGCATCTGAGGTGATTGAACATTCCAGGATGTGGGTCAGGTGTACCAAAGTCCTCAACGTGACAGCTTTACTCTTCAACACTTTGCAGAGGTCTAGAGCAGCAGATGTACCCAATGCAATGCATGTCTTGTTTTCTTGATTTCTGCTTCTCTATACATTGATTGTGGATCTAAGGAAGAGAAAAATCCTTGACAACTTCAGTCTATTCTCTTTTTATCATGATATAACCTTTTGGCCCAGTTTTGAGGATTTAGATTCTCTTTAAATTAGGTTGTAATCCATATTGAATGCTGCATTTCTTGAGTTGCATCAGGAGATGCTTCAAGCTCTCCTCACGTTCAAAAAGTAGATTGTCAACAGTTTATCTCAGGTTATTCATAAGCCTTCTCCGAATTACAAAGCTTTTCTCTTCTACACATGGTGCCACTTCATGGACTGTTTGCTCAGTATACAAAGTGAACAACCTTGACTTAAACCTGTCCTGATGTTAAACCATACAGTATTCCCTCTTAATCCTTGTCTATGTAGGAGCACAATGAAGTTCCCATTCTTCGCAAGTTTACCTTGGTTGGTTTAACTCACAGAGTCATGCTTTTTTTCCCCAATGATTTTATTGGGATTCTTACCGCTCTTATAACACTCAATACATCATTTGTTTTGGGGGGGTTTCTTTGTTTTTTGGGGGGCATCACTGCCCTTTGATCGGAGTGGGAGGTCTAACCTTGCTCCTGGAGAACTGCTGCTGGATTTGAACCACCAAGTCAGTGGGCCGAAGTCCCGCACTCAAGCACTATGCCTCCGGGGCACAGCCCTCAAAACATCATTTGTATCAAGCATATTTGTACATATGCTGCCATCTTCCTTTCCAAATATTTTCTACTTGAGCCCTTGGTATAAGCTCCTCTTTCTCCCTCCTTTTATTTTTTTTAAATAAATCACTTTATTGGGTGCTCATACAACTCCCATCATGATCCATACATATATAAATTGTATACAGGTCACATTTGCACACTTGTTGCCATCATAACATCCTCCACCTAGACCCCCAGTACCAGCTCCCCGAACTTCCCCTTCCTTCACTCTCACCCTCCCACATGAACACTTAGTAATTTACAAATTGCCATTACTTTTTCTTATTGTACACTGTCCAATGTGTCCCTTCATTCATTGCCCTGTTATCTGTACCCCAGAGAGGAGGATACAAGTAGATCCCTGGAATTGGTTCCCCCTTTATATTCCACCATCCCTTCACCCTCCCAGTATCAGAGGTTTTTGTGTAGCCAATAAAACACAATTGAGTATTTTCTATTATGGCTTAATTGAAGCCAAGATCAATCTCACCTTGTCAGCAGTGATGCCCTTTGTTCCCTGCCCTTTGCTGAATCTGGCTTGAATTTCTGGTAGCCCCCTCTCAATGTAATGCTGCTATAATATTACTGAATAATCTGCAGGGAAATTTTATTTACAGTTTATAGTAATGATGTTTTTGATAACATATTTTGATTGCTTATACGTTTTAACAACCATTTAATTTGCCCAAAAGATCTAAGTCGAACATGTATTAGTTTTAATAAAACGCAAATTTTAAAGTGTTGATTTATTATGGAGGTTTTTAATGTTTGTGTGTGTCTATATTTCATTCCTATACTTTCTGTTTTCAAATACTTAATCTTGTTTTGACACCAGAATAATGCTGGTACCACAAAGTGAGTTGTGCTAGCCTGAATCATCTTATGGCTGTTGGGGAAAAATATGTTTAATAAGTCCTAAAGTATTTTATAGAATTCACCAGGACACCATGGAGGGTTTATGTTGAACTATTTTTAACGAAAAATTCAGTTATTCTTTAATAATACTATCTTTTCAATAAGTATTCCCACCTTAGCTCTGTTCTTGGGTCATTATTGTCTCTAAGATAGTCTTCCAGATAAGAGAGTGTCCCTGTGTAGGGGCCATGAATCATATATCACACCCTGTTTTGCATATGTTGAAAACCACTTCCTCACAAAACTGGTTCAGTCCATTTTTAAACGTTCATTTAGGGTAAAACTTGCAGCTTCTACAAAGACTGGAGCAACTCCTTATGAACTGATATGAAAACAAACTGCACTTCTATAATTATGTAACATTTGGTTTAACAATTATCATTTATATGTTTATTTTTTATTCATACATCTTTGGAATGATAAGCAAGAAATTAGTTACTTGTTTTCCTGTGAGAAGGGACTAAGTAGCTAGAGGTCAAGATTTGAGAGAATAGGTATTTCAAATTCATCATTTTGCAACTCTTCTGTTTTGAACAAAGTGAAAATATTATTTACCCATTCATATAAATCTAAAAAGAGATTAATGAATAAATCAAAATATAATCTTTCACTCCATAACACTGGGGTTCTCAAACTAAATGTAGTTATTTTCTGGTTTGGTGGTCCCTAATATTTCAAATAATAAATAATGCAAGTATGATAGTATTTATTTAACTCTAATGTATATATACTGAGCTCTTTTACTCTTAATAAGGGACAATTTGAACAAAAATAATTCTCCATAGGCCATTTATAGATAAATGATTAGAGCTACTAAACCGATGCTTTTTTATGACTACTAAAGAATACAAATATTAACAATTCAAATTTAGTAATTGTTTTAATTATTAAGGTTGGCAACCTTCCTTTTACAGATGTAATAATGTTTTCCAGCACAAACATCATTCATAATAGTTTTTGACTTCACATATCCACATCTCGCAACATTTGGAGACATCTGTTGAATGTCCCTGCATCAGAGGATAAGTCGTGTTAGAAAGTCATGCATGGACATTAAGTCAGTATTAGCACATCGGGATTTATATCAGTTATTTCTGTTCTTTAGAATTCATTTTATCGGGGGCTCACACAACTCTTTTCACAATGCATACATCCATCCACTGTGTCAAGCACATTTATACATTTGCTGCCATCATCATTCTCAAAGCACTTTCTTCCTAATTGAGCCCTGGTATCACTCCTCACTTTTTCTGCTTCCTCTCTATTCTCCCTCTATGTTAATTATTTCAATGAACATAAACATCTTCTGAGATATGCATGGCAATCAAACAGTGACATAAAATTATTCATTACATTTTATAGTAAATGAGGGAGAAGTAAGAAGAGTTTAGGGGAGTATGCATCTTTTAGATGTATTATTGAAAAATTATTCTTCTGAAATTAAAAAGATATTGAAAGTGAGTAGATGCAGCAAAACTATTTGAGTATGAAAATAATTGTAGTCTATTGTTACAGAGATTAATGTGCAAACCCTCCAGTTCTAGCTTCACTTTCAGCCACCAGTTGGTTGGTTGTCTCTCTAATATAAGTATCATCACTTCCCAGGGAGCCCGTACCCTCTATACCAAAACATTACAGTTTTATGTAACTAAATGAGAATAAGGGCATGTATTTTAAATTATTAAGATAGATTAAATTTTCCATAAATATTCATAGATATAAATAATTTCAAGTTAAACAATGATTTGGCTTGTCACGAAAGTCATATATTCTACTTATTATTTCTGCTCTTTTTAAGACATGCTGATTGTGATTTTTTATATATCTTCAATCACTCTCCATAACATTTCCTGATTACCATCACCAGTCTTTGAACTTTTTCAAGGTCACTGCCAGCTTCGTATTACTAACACCATCTATCAACTGTTGTTCTTCACTGATTTCAAGTCAGTTGCCAATTCACCACCTCATGTGCTGCTACAGAAGATTATTGTCACAACATATACATTTTTCTTGGATAAAATCCTACAAAAGGAGATGAGGTGGCATTCCCTTCAGTGGAACCACCACGTTGATTCAAAATGACAGCTTTTATTTACCCACTGAGATCCTTTGTAGATACGAATGCATGGCAGATTAGTATTCTGAGTGTAGATCCATTACACAAGCGTCAGAATTTTATACCGATGCAATGTGAGATTTGCATAGGAATCTAAACTGTCTAATACATTTCTCAACCCAATAGTTAAAACTTGGCTGGGGTTTGTTGCTTGCCATTATTCGATGGTGAGCAACATAGCTCTTAAAATTACTTGATAAAAATAATAATAAAATAAAAAATTACTTGATAAAAAATCTTGGTAATAATCCTATTGAAATTTTTTTTTAATCTTGGAAAAATCCTGAATTTGTTCCCTCTCAAATGTCTTTTAAACATGTTTGGAATATAATCAACTTTTCATAACACCACCGTAATTCATCTTAACCAAGTCATAATCATCCCCAACCCAATTCCAATAGAATCTTAGCTAAACTCCCAGTTTATTAATTTATTATCCCTATTTGCAATGTATGCACAACCAAATATCAAAAGATTAACTAAAGTAAATCTATCTTTTAAAAATGAATCTCTTATTGCCATTCCTCTCTTAAAAATTATCCTTAAGTCTTCATACACCCTTGAAAAAATTAAAGTCCTTCAAATAGTGTCTCCCTTGTATGATCTCACCCTGCTTGCTTCTCTGCTTCTCTCTCATGTCCTTCAGCTGTCCTTCCTCTTCCATTCCCTTGAACATGCCAAACACACTTACGTGAGTTGGTCCCTCGACAGGAAGCTATTCCTTCCGAAAATCCAGAGGACCAACTGTACTCAATTGCCTTCTCCTGGTTATTGATCAATGCCACTGTTCAAGGAAACAATTTCTGGCCACCTTATTAAAACAGTATAGTTTCTGCTTCTCCCTGCCTCACATACACATAACTACACTCAGGGAAGCTAAGGGACAGCATAGCATACCTTAGCATTCATTAAGTTCAAGCACATTGAATAACTTACTTGTGTATATTGGTTTGGAATCACCCCTCTATTATTTTCCTTTCTTGACCTATTGTTTATCAGCTACTGAGAAAGAGAGCTAGAAGAATATAAAATGAAAACTTACCTGTCGTCATTAGATTCTGTGCCTTCATTCAGCCATTGCCGTGAGTGATTCTTTCCTAATTTATAGGAGCCTACCCAATAACTGTAAGTAATCCGTGCTTCAAGGAAGTTCTGTGGAAAACAATAGAATCAGTGGGATTGGTCATGAAGACACTGAAACATATGTCCCACAGACGACTCTTAAAAAATACTGATCTAATCTATCCAAGTATCTCTGCCGATAATACAGAAGAAAAGAAGAAACAGCTCTGTTGAGTAGAAGAAAAAGGAAATGTGTAGGTATCATAAACACAATCAGTCTTTACTGGATGAAGATTACCAGGAAAGGGAGTGATGCATTTTGATAAGACATAAGCATAATCATCATATATAGATGTGAAAATATAATTTGTAGTTTCTCTTGATTTGTAGTTTCTCTTCATCAAAATACACTTTGAAGATCATGACAGATAAGCTTCAGATATGATGGCAGTGTGTACAATAATTTATGAGAAACCTCAAATATTCTTATAAATCAGTAAGAAAACAGAGATTATCTAAAGAAAACATGGAGATTGAAATAAGAACCCATGTTCTAAATAGGAGATATATCTGTGACAAACAAGAGCTTCAAAACTCAAAAACAAAACACTGCCATTGAGTCT
The DNA here is from genome assembly GCA_004026705.1 of Nesogale talazaci. Taxonomy (NCBI): domain Eukaryota; kingdom Metazoa; phylum Chordata; class Mammalia; order Afrosoricida; family Tenrecidae; genus Nesogale; species Nesogale talazaci. Next base: position 118,344 of record PVJH01003371.1, read on the forward strand.
ATCGACTGTGGGTTTCTGACACAAATTGTTTAGGGAGCAGACAGCCCAATCTTATTCCTATTGAGCTGTTGGGGGATTAGAACTGTGACCATCTGGGTTTCTTCCCAAGGCTTAAGCACTCAATACACGGGCTTAAGCATTTTAAATAAGAGAAATACAAAACAGGGTCCAAATAAATATCCTTTTATGACTATTTAATTGAAAAACATAAACAACAAAACCAAGACTAAGGGTCAAACTCAAACTCACTGCCACAGAACGAATTACAACTCACACGCAACCCAAGGGCAGGAAAGAATTACTCATTTGAATTTTTGAAGCTATAAATCTCTACAGGAGCAGAAAACCTAATCTTTTTCTCATAGAGTAGCTGGCGGATTTCTTAGAACTACTGACCTTGTATTCAGCAGATTATTGGGTAGGAATCAAAGGATCCTCTTTTAAACTGGTGCTAAAACCGTATTGGAATTCTTGATTCAAGTCATTTAATTTGCATAACATTTTATAAATAATTTGCAACTGTCAAATAATGTTAACTTTTTATATAATTCGTTACTCATTGAGCCCATTCCTGGAATAACGATAACAAAGAGAAGTGAGGATACCTTAAATTTTCCTAGAAGACATTTATAAGGACACGCTAGGTAAGCAGATGACTCCCACCTCTACACAGTACTCACGCCTCTATTCAGAGACCCAATGAAACTGACAGGGATGATCATCCCGGAAGCCTGAACTTTAGTGGCAAGTATTAAAAAAGCTTCTCAAATATTGACTAGGAACAGAAGCAGGTCTAGGGAGTCAATTGTTGGCTGACTGGACACATTATGGCCATATGAACATCTTCACACAGAATTTAATCAGCGTCATACTAAAAGTTGCCTCCAACACAGGGTCACCTAATTCATATAAGGGAATAAAGCTGCCACTTAGAGTGTCTGCAACAGTAAGCCTTTCCAAAGCAGATAATCTTATATGTCGTGGAGCAGCTGGTGGGTTTAACTGTTTACCTTGAAATTTGCACGCCAACATGTAACAAACCACATCCCAAAGTTGCACTTGACAAGGACCATGTAGGTGCACACAGCTCCACAGTGACAAGAGAGTTGGAGATGTTCTCAGATTTGCGCAAAGCCCCAGCTTCGCCTGAGGTCATAGATGCATCTTCGTGAATTGGACACATGAGCCCTCTCACCCCTGCTTTTGGTAATATGCACATCTATCTTCGAAGGGCTAGTTGAGAACATATTCTGGAAGGGCGCTCTAACCTAGACAGCCTCTTTAAAGGCAGAATGATTTTCAGGGTCAGAAACTTTGATATCAGGCTCTCGCTGAGCTGACTAAACATTAGACACTTTCTAGGCTGGTAGGAATTTTGTCCATGACCTCTACCCCCTCCTGGGCTGGCAGAGGATGTTGAGCACTACCAAATGCCTGCCCTTGTTAGTCTCCTCAGCTTGCAGAAGCACACCCAGATATCCTAAGCCTGTCAAACCCACATTTTCTCCATTCATTTTTGGCTTTTCTTTCTTCTTTCTTTCTTTCTTTCTCTCTTTCTTCCTCTCTTTCTTTCTCCCTTCCTTTCTTCAGTCCTTCCTCCCCCTTCCTACTCCTTCTCCTCTTCTACTTTTTGATTTCTAGTGTATTCCACTCCCTTCTTTTTCTTCTGTTCCACTCTTGTTTTATCTATTCCAAATATTTCCTTTGCTTTTCTTTTGTTTAAGGAACCCTGATGGTGTAGTGGTTACGTGTTGGGCTGCTCACTTCAATTGCGTGGCTCTAACTACCGGCTGCTCCACAGAAGAAAGATGAAGATTCTACTCCCATAAAGAACTAGAGTCTCAAAAACCCTCACGCCGAGTTCTACCCTTTGCTGTAGAGTCCCTATAAGTCAGAATTGACTCGATGGCAATGAGTCTGAGAGATTTGTCTTTCTTTTTCCCCTTTTGGAAAACTGTTTTTTTTGTTCTTTACTTGAGCCATCCTATAATTCAGTACTTCAGTCATATCAAGAAGGATTGTGTAATCATCTCCACAGTCTGCTTTGGAACATTTTCTTGCTTTTTCTACCCAGGAGTGTTGACTTTCTATTTTTACCACCTGTCCATTATGTGCCACCAGGGAATTATTATTATTTCATATTCTACAATCATAAATCTTGGCTTTCCTCATACAAAAACTCATGGAACAAGAAAAATTAAAGAAATGCCCCCCAAGGATCCAGCATTTATGATCATACTAAACAGTGAAAGACCTCAATCTAAGAAAAAGCAAACAATACTTATAATTTATGATAAATTGAAAGTGGATTCAACAGAAGATCTAATGATAGAGTGTTACATTTCATCTATGTACAGTTGCTAAGAAGCACTGCACAATGCTCTTTGTTCCAGGAGCGCTGCTGGTGGGGTGTTCTTGCATTGGGGTACAGTCCTCACCCGCAGCTCTGCAGAAATAAACACTGGGCTCTCGACTCCTGCAGCAGTTTCACTCTGGGAACACACGGACCACTATGAGTCAGCTCTGACTTAATGGTAGTGAATTGAGTTCAGAGCTTTTTTTTTAACTGATATTAGGGCTGTTCACATTCATAGTCTGTGATATATGGTGATTCGCCAGGAAGTCAGTTCACATAGGCAGTCTGCAAATGGGTTTTAGGCTTCCTCTATCATCCAGAGCATTCTGCAAAGCAGGTGTTTAAAATTTAAGCATTCATATTCCCTCTGTGTTTGGATCTAATAGGTGAAAAGCATTGCATCAAAATTCAGCATTCTTTGTCTGTGTTGATTTAGCTGAGGCTTTACATGGCTGCTTGTTTTGAGAACTCAGATACTACTTTCCTTATAGCTGGACACCATCTGATTTGTTCACAACACTTTGTGATGACATATATCTTCAATGATCTCCTCAAAAAGACCATGTCACAAGAATGCATTATTCTTATAATAGTGCTATTTTTGTGAGAGCTAAAAATCCATTCATATTATTAGGACATCTATATATCCCAGGCTAAATTTGGGAGAAATCTCTATCATATTTTTGTAGTGTATCACAGGTTATCCTAATGAAACATGGTAATTCTATTGATAGTAGCATTATTATAGTCAATGATAAGACAGTGTGTGTTGTGCATGTGTAGGATACCTTAATATTCTCTAATGCATGAATTGTTAAATCCTATATACTCATAACTTGTGTGAGTTGACATTAATTATGCCATGTAGCCTACTATGTTCTTACCATGAGGGCTGCACATATGCTGTATTTTCCATTGCATTCTTTTACAAAGGCAGAACCGTGTCTGGTTGACTAATATATATCACAAAAAGCAGATTGAACTTGAAAACAGCAACTCTGTATTGGTCTTGGATTGTCTTTCATTTGGCAGTCTCAAAGCAATAGATCCAAACCCATTTAAAGTCCAATTAGCATCAATTCCCAAACCTTGAGATAGTAATTGACTTCTTTTTCTCCCAACTGGTTATTCCAGCTTTGAGATCAGGGGTTACTTTCATACCTTAGTTCTGCTCCAAGTAAGATCAAGGCAAAGGCCAGTTTCCCCAGATTTCCAATGTGGGTCCTCCCAGTGTGGTCCATTAAGGAAAGAGCTCGCTGTTCCAGTTGTTTCCAGGAAGTTTCCTGGGCCACTAGCAGTTGCTTGACTCCTTTTCCTCTTTTCTATTTTCTCATTGATCATTTTTACTTTTACTTATTATTTTCTTTTATCTTTCTGTAGGACATCCCCCGCCCCCAACTAGTGATCTTTTAAAAATTATGTATCATATTTTCTTACTTTCTAATTTTAAGTTATTTGTTTTGCTTTTATCAGTTGGTGGGAACCAGAAATTACTGCCCACCCTTGGAAACCTTCTGCAATTCTACCCTCTGAGAAAAGCCTCGTCTGCACTTGCACTGCCTGGACAACCATGGAAACAATTCCATACAAGCTCAATTATGCTACTTAGGTAACAAATACAGATTCTCACAAAGGCTCCACTGTCATACAACTAGGAGATAGATGATGAGGACCTAAGATCCTAGCGACATATAATAACCAATTAATATAATTATAACACCACAAAGTCACAGAGACAATAGACAACTTCAGATGAAACTAAGAATAAGACAGTGTCTTAAACTAGTGATCAAAATAAAGTGCTAGGAACATTTTATAGATAGGCATGGTATTGGAATGATCTGATAAAGTTCTCAAAAAAGGATAATGTTAGGATATAGTACTATATGGGGAGAAATATAGAGGATATAACAGAGAAAATCAAGGAAAACTGCGGTGAAAGATCTCACCGGGGTATTTCAGGAAAGCATTACAAGAACAGGCTGTAGGGTTGAGCCCCGGTGGCATAAGTGATTGACTGTGGGACTGCGGCCCGCGGGCTTGGCGCTTCAAATCCAGCGGTGGCTCTCAGGAGCAACATTGGGTAGTTCCCACGACCACCAGAGGGCAGTGATGCCCCCCCCCCAAAAAAAAAAAAACAAGACAAAAACCAAAGAACAAACTGTAATTTATTTATTTATAAAAATTAATAAAATTATGCAAACCATCTAAAAACAGGGAAAATCAACATTTAAAAACTGTGAATTAAGATTTCAGAAGCAGATCATGAGTGAAAGGATAAAGAAGTAGAGTTGAATAAACAAAGATAGAATTAGCAACATTAAAGACAAACCTCAATGCTGATCTATTAGAGGATCAATCAGAAAATGGAACAAAAAGAGAAGAATAAAGTTAAAGAATTATGTGAGATATTGCCAAAAGAAAATTTTACTTGTAAGATGAATTCTAGAGCAGGAATTGATAGATTCCAAAAAGAAACAAACATCAAAAGTTACAAAAGGTCAGCTGGAAAAAATTCTAGTATTGGGAAAGATTAGAGGATATTAATTTTAAAAACCTAATGAACCCCAAATAAGAAAGACTACAAATAATATTTCATCAAAATTTCCAAATCAAAGGACAAGAAATGAATCCTGGGAGCAGCTTGGGGAAAACAGAGGTAGTTACAATAGATTACGTCCAAATTTTTCAGCAAAATCTCTGCAGGTGAAAATCAGTGGAATAGCATAAGCAAAACTCTGGGGGAAATACCAACAAAGAATTACATCTCCACAGTTGACACTGACTCATCAAAACACTATAGCCAGGATCCACCTCCCTTGATGATTTTCTGAGACTGTAATTCTACAGGAGTTGAAGGCCCCATAACTTTCCAAAGTGGTGATTGATGATTTTGAACTGCTGATCTTCCAGTTATGAGCCCAACATTTAGCCATCATCTAAGTAGTTTACATATGATGAGGAAATGAGGATATTTTCAGTAGAGAATAAATTTAGATGAACTAGAACAGTCGTACTAGGTTACAAAAAGTTAAAAGGAAATAGATGCTTCAGACAGAGAACCTGCAATGGCAGAAAATAACTGAAATTAACACCAATGATAATAGTGACAAGAAATCAACCCAGATACAGAAATTTCTGAAGTAAACATATAAGATTTAAACCAAACATATCACCTTGTAAATGAAAACAAATACAAACTGAAAAGAGGCAATACTAGTGTACATAACTACCACATGAAGAGGAGATCAATTCATTTTCAAGGTAAAAATAGAATGTTTTCAACTGGATAAATACAAAAGAAATGGGAAGACAATCTCAAAGGAAGTAAAAACCCAAACCCAAATGAAAGGGAAAATTATGATTCATTAACACGATAATTATGGAAAAGACATAGTAGAACACTCTAAAATAAAGTAAACAGAGAACATTATATGGGACAAAGGAACAAACAACAGCACACAAAACAACAACAGCAATAACAATAAAAAACTAACAGCAATATTACAGAATAAATTTATACTCATCAATAATTACACTGTACTCATCAATAATTACACTCTCAAGACAAGATACAGAGAATGACAGAATGGTCAAGAATACTCAATCAATTGCTAGGGTGTCTCTAGGATACATACCTTACACACAAAGAGAAAAATAGGGTAAAAATCAAAGGATGGGGATAATGTTATCAATTTTATGGCAATACAAAGCAGAAATGATGATATTAATTTCTGATTAAATAGATTTTAAGGTACAAACGAATGTAAGAGGCAAGAAAGGTCATCATACAATCAACAAGGTCAATTGAACCAAAGGAAAGAACCTTTGAAAGTGGCTTAAAGTATAAAATCAAAATTTATCAGGCATAAATAGAGAGAGACAAGCCTACAATAAGAGTATTTCATACATCCCTTTTTATGAAGAGCATAACGTCCAGAGAAGAATTAAATACAATTAACCAAACTGACTACTTAGATATTTACAGAACATTCCAACAACACAATTTCCATTATTATAGTATACATGAATTGTCTCACAATACACCGGATGTCAGATCAAAAAACAGGCCTCACTAAATTTAAAAACATGGAAATACTACAAAGCATATTCTAAGATCATGACCCCAATTTAGAAATAAAGAGGATATCAAGAAAAAAATGTAGACAAGCTCAATCTCACCCTACTTAAAACAATGGATAACAGAGGAAATTAAAATTAAAATTAAAAAAAAACATATTGAATCAAACGGAAATAAAATTATGAAATACCAAAACCTTGGTGAGAGCAGAAGCGGAGCTCAGAGTACGATCCACAGCAAAAAGCATACACATCAGAAAAGGAAGAAAATGAACAAACACACACACACATTAACCCAACATCACCATCATTTTTTAAAAGACCAACAAATAAATCTGTAGTCACAGAAGAAAATCATTAATAAATGTTAAGGTAGAGGGAAATGGAACACAATCCAGAAAAAGTATAGAGTGAATTCACAAGAGCAGATATCAGTGCTCAGCAAGTCTTAGAAGGAAGAGATGAAGATGCAAGTAGCATGAGGAAAGGAATTGATATCAGACTAACACCCACTGAAATGTAAAGTTAATAACAGAATACTATGAAAAATTTCATATCAAAATGTAAAATATAGACCTTTTTTTCAAACCTTAGTTTTGAGAAAAACACTACCTATCTAGACTAATACAGACAGGTGGGAATTTTGACCAGCTCAAGAACAAAAGAAGTTAAACAGGTTATTTTAAATCCCAATAAAATTTTCCTGGTGCAGCAAACTTCACTGGTGAATTTTAGCAAACATTCAAAGGTGAGTTAACACTGATTTTACTGAAATTATTTCTGAACATCTAAAAAAAAGTGATAGCCCTGAATCTTTTTATGAAACTATGATACTTGAACTAGGTAGATATATGATTTATAAAGAAAAAAGAATAGTTCATGAACATTTACACAGAAATTTTCAACAAACTCTTAGGCAACAGTATCCAACAACATATCATCAAAATAAGACATCATAACTTTATGATTCACAGTAGGTAAACAAAGGTGGTGCTACATTAAATAAATCTCAAAATTCATCCACACCAGCTACAATGTAAATAATTTTAAAAACAAAAAAGAACTACATGGTCATATCAGTCCATGCAAAGCATATATTTGAAAAAAATCCAACTCCCACTCCTGAGAATATTCTTGTTTACTCTAAGTAAACAAGAATAGAAGGAAAATGTGGCCATATACTTACGGCATATATACAAAATCAATAGACACCATTAGTCTCAGTGGAAATACCCTGACAGCATTTTACTTGCAATTTTAAACTAGATAACAGTGCTCTCTATGACCACTTTTATTCAATATTGTATCACCATTCCTATTCAATATTATACTGCAAATACTCATAAAGCAACAAGTAAATAATGAAAATAAAAGGCCTCTGAATTGGCAAAGAATAAATAAAACTATCTCTAGTTACAAGGAGAACATTTCAAAGAACAACTTGAGAAGACAAAGTCAAGTAGCATAACAAAATGAGCAATGATTTATAATTAGAAAACCAAAATGAAAGAACACCTTTAACATATCTGAAACTGAAAGAATTCAAGTAAACATTCAATCATTGACTGCCATTTTCAAAGATTCTAAAGGCAAAATATTTAAGGATGCAGGAAGCATCAAGAGATGATGGATAGAATACGTGGAGTCAATATAGCAACAAAAACTAGTTGACTGTCCAACATTTCAGGAAGTAGCATGTGAGCAAGAGCCAGTGAAGATGTAGGAAATCTCACTGAATGCATTAGTCAAAACAAGACTCCAATAATGGACAGGACCTTCACTGAAATGATTCAGAAAGGGAAGAAGCCCTGGAAGCCTTCACTAGTCTATGCCAGGAAATCTGGACAATAGCTTCTTAGCCATCTGACTGGAAGAGGTCAATTCCTGTGCCCTTGCTAAAGAAAGGTGAACAAAAAGAATTCTCAAACTATAGAAAAATATCAAGGATATCACAGACAAGTAAAATTGAGTTCAAGATTTTCCAACAGTGGTATGCAGTAGTATATTGGCAGGGAACAGCCAGAAGTTCAGGCCATATTCAGAAGAGGATGTGGAACAAGGATATCATAGTTGAGGCCAGATAACATTTGGCTCAAAGCAGAGAATACCCAAAGGAAGCTTACTTTTGCATTATAATAAATTCTGGATAACCTTGAGAAGAATGGGAATTTTCTGAACACCTCCTTTTGCTCATTTGGAACTTGTGCAAAGAGAGCCAGGGAATATCATATTATTTAAAATAGGGGAAAGTGTGCATCAGATTTATATCTTTTCACCATACTCGTTCAAATTATATGCTGTTCAAATCATCAGAGAAAATGGCTATATAAATAAGAGTGTGGCTTCAGGATTGAAGGGGATACATTAAAACCCTTCAGCATTGAGATGGCACAATTTGAATTTGAAGAAAAATTGAACTTGTTCATGAAGATCAAGTATGTCAATCTTCAGTATGCATTACACCTCCATGTAAGGAAGACCCAAATCCTCACAACTGGATTAATAGATAGCATCATGATAGGTGGAGAAAAGAAAAATTGTCCAGGACTTGTCTTGCTTTGGTACCCAAGAAATACTAATGGAAACAGGAATGAAGAGATCAAAGAATGCATTGCATTGGGTAAATCTGGGCCACACACCTGTTTAATGTATCGACATCAAGGATATTTCTTTAGGGCCAATGGATTGCCCAATCCTGGCCATAGTATTTTTAGTATCTTCCTATGCATTCGAAAATTGGACATTGACTAAGGAAGATGATAGAAGCAGCGATGCATTTGTATTATGGTGTTGGTGAAGAATATTGTAAGTGTCATAGACTACTAAAAGAACTTAGAAATCTCTCTTGGAAAATACTGCCAGAAGGATAGCCAGTTCCCTGGAGGTAAGCATGGAGAGACTTTGTTTCACAAATTTTGGACTTGTTGTCAGGAGAGACCAGTCCCTGGTCAAGGCACTATGCTTAATAAAGTTGTTGTTGTTAGGTGTTATTGATTTGGTTTTAACCAATAACTAGCTTCCCCAGTCATAACAAAACGAAAAACACCGGCCTCTGCATCTTCTTCACGATGGTTCCTATACTTGACCCTACTGCGGCCACTGTCTCAATTCCTCTCCTTGAGGGCCTTCGCTCTTTCTCCTGCACCTCTACTTTACCATGCACAATGTTCTTCCCAAGCTGGATTCTCTTGATCTCATGTGCAAAGTATGTACAAGTAAGACTCACCATCCTTGCTTTTCAGAAGCACTCTGGACATATGTTTCCTAAAACACATTTGTTTGTACTTTTTGGAAGGTCACAATACTTTCACTATATTTTGCCAACACCACAGTTCAAATGAATCAATTCTGCAGTTTTCCTTGTTCAATTGCCAACTCTCCCTTTCACATGAAACCGTTTAAAATGCCATCATGTGAGGCAGGCACACCTGAATCCTTAAATAACATACTTGATTCTCAATATTCTAGAGAGACCTTGTCCGCCCCCTTATTTGTCCACCCCCAGTTTATAGTACTGTGATTCGTTGCTGTGATCCTAGAAGCTATGTCACTGCATTTTCTAATGTCAGCAGGATCACTCAAATTAAACCAGGTTCACAGGTGCATCCAGACTAAAACACTGAAAAAGGGAATCAGCTGCCCACTTCAGAGGAAGTTGTCACTGAAAACTTCATGATATTGAATACATAATGAGTGAAAATTGGACATTGTTGGAGACAGTTCTAGAAAATGGTCCCCACAGTTCAGAGGAGAATTCTCAGAATGGAGTAGACCTTTGTTAGTTTTGTAAGGTAAAGCCCGTGGGAAGGAAACTTCATCAAGATAAGGAGAAAAAGTTGCAAAAATCACCTAATGATGGGAATTTGGAATGTGAGAAGTATGAATCTAGCAAAAATAGAAGCCCTGAAAAATGAAATGGAACACTAAAGGTTGATAGTCTAGACATTATTGAGCAGAAATGGACCGGTATGGCCATGACTAATTAGAAAATCATAAGATTTACTGTGTCAACAATAGCATAATCATGAAGGATGGCATGGCATTCATTCAAAAAGAACACTGTAAAATCAATATTGGACTCTCTTGTAGGATTTTACCTATCCACATTCAAAGATCCAATTAATGCACTTATTATTCAAATTGATGTAAAAATTACAAAAGCTAGTGATGAAGAAATAGAAAAGTTCTACCAAATACTCAGTCAGAAATTAATCAAGCATACAATCAAGATACACTGATAATTATTGGCTTTTGGAATGCAGATATTGGAAGCAAAGAAAATAATGGTAGTTGGAAAATGTGGTCTTTGTGACATAAACACCTGAAGATCATATGATAGAATTTTGTAAGACTAATGACTTGTTCAGAGTAAATATTTTTTCAAAAACACAGGAAGTGACTGTACACCAAAATTTCTCCAGATGGAATACACAGAAATCAAATTGATGGTTTTTACAGAAATTGATGTAGAAGCTTGATATTAGCAGCTGAAACCAGGTTCGTGGATGATTTTGGAATGGCACATCAATTCTTCATATGTAAGTTCACCTTAAAGCTGAAGAATAGTCAAACAATTAACAAGAGCCAAAAAAAAAAAAACCAACCCTGGGTTATTCCAACTGAATTTTTAGGAAATACACAAAAGAGTTGACTCACTGAACATAAATCAAGAAGCCATGATGAGCTTTGAGGAGACATCATGGATTAAGAAAGGAAAGTTTCATTTCAAGCACAATGAATAAAAAAGATCACAATAGGCATCAGAAGAGGCTTTATAACTTACTCTTAGCCATAATAGTTAAAGCAAATGAAATCATTAAGGAAGTTTGAATAAAAGGCTAAATAGAAATTAAAAATGGAATAGAAAATGCCAAAAGGCAACTAAAGAAGATAAAGCAAAATTACAAAACTAAAAATGAAGAACACACACAGCTTATTTCAAACTGAGTAAGCTCAAGAAAGAATTCAATCCTCCAGTTGAAAAACAGAAAAATATTGAATGATGCAGGAAGCGTCAAGAGAAGATAGAAAGCATACACCTTAAAGTCACTGTTATCAAAGAGAACTGGTCCACATTCCAATGTTCAGGAGGTAGCACAGGAGCAAGAACCACACTGAATGAAGTTCAAGGGGTCCTGAAAGCTCTAGCCTAAAACAAGTGTTCTGGAATTGGCAGAACACACGATTGAAATATCACCCCTGCTCCCTGATTTCTTCCATTGCCCATAGTTTTGATATGAGTCAAAGTTGACCATGTGCCACCTAACAACAACAGCAATATCCTATTTATTTTTATTTATTTCTTGAAGTGAATCTGAATTATCAACACTGTTACTTTAATATAAAAATTTACCAATAAGCAAAGATAAGGGGTCTTCAACAAATCATGTGCGTGTGGATTGAAAAAGTAATATTTCTATGAACTTTTTGAAGTTCCTTCGTATAAGGACATTTAATTCATCCTTCCTGAAAAATGAACAGAAATATTATTGCTAAAACGAATCATTAAATATGAACTATTTCCTAAACTGAACAATTGGAAGGAAGTTTAGATTGATTTCATAATCCTAAATATTTTGCATATCATAATTTAATATATCTGTTGTCATTTTCCTCATACACCATGCAATTTAATCATTCAGACGTATTAAGATGATCAAAATCGATTTCAGAGCATATTGTTCTAGTACTTGTTAACTACTCATTTAATCCCAATTTTCCTCGGCAATATTCCTAGATAATTATCAATTCAGTTACTCTATAGTTCAACCCATCATTAATTTTATTAACTGAAAATCAGGCAAAACACAAAAAAGAAGCAAACAAACAAATAAAAAGGCCCAACAACGACTAGACAAAATGGAAAAACCCTAATCAAAGAGAAACAGATAACTAAAAACCCCCAAAACTAAAATCATTTTAGCAGGCATTTTCCATAATGACTTCATAGTGCTCTCTGTCTGGTAGAAAGGTTTTTATCATCCATTGACTATGGTCAGAGGGGACTCACAGGAGACTTAAACCATGTGGGGACCCTGCAAATGGACTGGACTGGAGTGTGCACAATGTACGCTCTGATACTATTCTACCCTTCAGATTTGACTATATTGTTTACAATCCGCAGATAGTGCAGGCTCGTATGCTTCTTCCATGTGGACTTTGTTGATGCCTCACTCAAATGCTTGTTTTAAGACAAACCTTTATGGTACCATAAACTATTTCTTCTAATATCCAGGCACCATATGGTGTTCTGATGTGTGTGTGTGTAGTTCAATTTATAGACATAATTATCATTTTCTAGAGAACACTATAAACCATCCCCATGACACAAAATAATCCAATGATGGTATCATTAATATAGCCAATGATATAGGATTTAAAACACTATCAATAAACAGAAATTGAGCAAACGTAGACTGGCCTCAGGCAATAATAAATGAATTGTTAGAATAAACTCTTAAGTGTCTGTACACTGTTTGCATCAACAGTGGGGTTGATGATTGGGGGAAACGGCAATAGCAGTTATTTACAGAGACACAACACTGCCTAACAAATTAAACCACATAAAAAAGGAAGAGGAGCACTAAAAGAATAAATATATTGCAATCTTGGAACACAGAGCATCCTCAAACCAAAGTCCAAGGATTGCAAGTTCCATGTGGTTGGGAGAGCAGTCATTTCCTTCTTTGCATAATATGGCTTTTCAGACTTAACTCCAAGGGAGTATTTATAGTGGGAAATCAAGCCCAGTTCATTTGGTGGTATTTTCATATTGAATCTTCTGGTGTGCATATGAAGTTTGTTGCACATCTTGGAAGGACAGAGTCTAGAAGCCCAGTGCTCTATAGAGCATGACCTGGATGACCAAGGGCAGGATAGAAACTAAGTAAAAAAATTATCAATTATATCCAGTTTTTAAAGTAATGAGAAGCTCGATAAATCTGGAATAGTGAAGTATCCTCAATTATTATGGTCATGAGTGCTACAAAAATTTATTTGTGAAGAATGATTCCAGCTATATTGCTTTCCTTTAGTTTTCACCCAAGTTTTCCTGTGACCATGAAAGTCACAGATGTGTTTTCCCAAAATGGTGTTGTCTTTCTCAAATTTGTCCAGTGAAAGATTAGGACACACTAAACCACAAATCATTTCTTTTGAACTATTCATCTCCTTCGATAGAGCGTTTCTTTTGAACTTTACTCCTGCAAAAGGCTAGGCATTGAATAACCTTATGTATACTATAATGTGAAATATAATGAAAATATTTTAAAATACTTCCAACATCCAGAGCAACTCGTGTTTAAAAATAAATAGCTTCCCAGTCTTTTTTAAGGCTACAATCTCTTCTCTATAATTTCATCTGAATACTCTTGCAGAAGATCCAAGGAAAGCCTAACCAATCATCCCACTTTGTCCTCAAAGGACTCATTCAAGTCTAATAAAATGAACATACCACCTCAGCTCTACTGTTAACTTTGATGAGACTGGAATCCAGGCTTTCGCATGACTTCTTACTGTCCAACCAAGTTTTTTCTTCTTTTGAAATATAGTAACAGTTTTCTCCACAGCAGGACCATTCTCTTTGACAGGATCCATTGGCTTTTCCTTGAAAGAAAGAAAAGACAGCACTATCATCCCAAGTCCCAAGAGTTCTCAGTTATGTTGATTTCCTTTGCTTTCAAACTGAGTTATCAGAGAAGAGGGCAGTTCTCTGCTTCCAAAATCATACAGATGGGATGAGATCACTGCGAGTTCTGAGGGTAACAACTTGGTTGACCAGATGCTGTTCTGCCAGACCCAAGGTCATTGTTCAGGGTCTCCTGAGACCCTTGTATTCTCTACTAGGTAGTACCATTGAGTGAGCTTGGATTCTTTTTTTCTTATTTTAGGCATCACTGCCCTCTGGTGGTGGGAGTAGGAGGCCCAGCCTTTGCTCCTATGAGCTGAAATTGAACCTCCATCTCAGTGGGCCACAGTCCCGCGCACAACCACTACGCCACCGGGGCTCAGACCTGAACTTGGATTTCTGTGAGAAAATACTTTTTTTTTCTTTTTGGTTTTCAATATGTTGTATTTTGCATTCAGAAGAGATCTAAAAATAATCAATTCATATTTTAAAACCCTGATTAGGAATGGCTTTACTTAAAATCATTTTATTATTACTTTAAACTTTAGGAAATACAATTTCCAATTCTAAAAAATTCTTTTAAGTATAAATTTAAAGAATCTAATCAATATTAAAAAAGCAATGCAAAGGTGTTAAAAATAACAACACCACAGGGGCTTAATACTTGTCTTTAATGGAAGTCAAGAATTCAATTAGATATAATAAAGAAAATGAGTCCAATAAGATAAGGTAACATCCTCTCAGTGTTCAAGGTAAAAAGTTAAAATAACATATTGATATGAGACAGAAGGTATAATACCATTTAAAAGAAAAATCTCTCAGCTATTATCTAAGTCTTCAGCACATACCTGCTCTAACTGAGTGAAATTGGATTTCTTGTGGAGAAATAATTTCTTCATTTTGGTCTTCTATATGCTGTATTTTACATTCAGAAGAGGTCTGCAAAACTTCAATGCATGTGATGAAATCAAGATCATGAATAGCTTTACTTGAAGGACAATTTATTTGTATAGTTTGATATAATTTTTAAGTAATTTATCCAACTAAATGGAATTTGACCAGAGAAGACTAAAGACTAAAGTCATTTAATCTTTTTCATGAATTATGGACAACACCTGAGCATTCTATCTCAGGATGTTGTCCCTTCTTTTCATGGTAATAAGCATTGTACACAAATCTTTTTATTTTCTTGCTCCTCTTTTTATAATGCAAGTGTATCCACTTTTTTTAATCCAAAGATTTATCTACTCTATTAGAACATCAATGACTCTCAGAACTCAAGAAAGGGTGCATGATTTTCTCCCATAATCATTTCAGAAATAATCATTTTTTAAAAAGTAGGTTGCTTTTTTGTACTGCACAGATAATAAATTCTTTATAAATTGAAAGTTTGTGGCAATCTGTATCCAACAAGTCCTTTGGAGTCATTTTTTTCCAACATCCTGGGCTCATTTCAATCATTGTGCCATATCTTGGCAATTCTCTCATTACTTCAATTTTTCCTATGCTATTGCACACTTAATAGATTACACTTTCATTCTTTGTATGAGTTCAGCTGCAATGCATCCGTTCATTTATGAATGGAAAAGCCATATACAAATTTCCCCAAATCTGTTATCACATATAAAACCCAACTTTTACACCATAAACAATTTGTCATTTGTGAAATCATAACTTTGGACTAATTTGCATGATATAAAAATGAAATAATTGCAACATAATAAAAGAATTATCAAGATCCTTACCATCATGACTACAAATTTCTACAGAACTTTGTAGCTTACAAAGATTTCACATAAAGTTAGTAAAAGGATATCATACTTTTCATCCTGATTCACTGTTCTTATGGGAACTATAAATACTTGATACTTACACAAGTATCCTAAACCTGTGACTGCCGACAGAAGAAGAACACACAGGATGCTCAGGGATACTGCTATAATATGCCAGGGAAATCCTAAACAAACCAAGAGATAGATTCTATAGTTACAATAACAAAGACTCTGAATTAGAAAAGAATCATTCTTTTTTGGAGTTACTGATTAATACCACTATTGGATCTGATAATAAATGTTATTAAATATTAAACATAAATATATCTCTTAAACTTCAAGGAATAGAATAGTAAACATATTTGAACATAATTGTTATGCTATCTTATTTATGTTTCTTACCTAATATTTTATTTTCCGGTTGCAAGAAAAAAATGTTACCTCTCCTTTTTTGAGTTGAATCTGGTTTTTCCATTGGTTTCTTTATGTGGGATAAATTCAGCTCTGTGTAGACAACTCTCTCTTCACTCATGTTGGAGGATTACAGTCAAGAGTCCTCTGCAAGATTTCATTAAGTGTAATCAATTCAGTTGGAAAATAGGAGCCTCCATACGAAGCAATAGGGATATTTAAGTGACGAAGCAATAGGGATATCTAAGTGAACGATAAACAAGAATCTTAAGAATGTTCTGTTAAGCTGTCCAACCAACAGCAAAAAATGTCGCAACAAAAGTAATTTTATGGTTGCAGGTTCACCACAACATGAGACTCTGTATTAAAGGATTGCAACATCAAGAAGGTTGAGAAACACTGCTCTAGGGCTTGAAAAAATAAGTGGTCATCTTTCACTCCTCATGAGCTTAGAAAACAACTCACAACAAAAATGCCAAGTGTATATAAAAACATACTGATTCAAGTAGTTATTGTTAACATTTTTCTTATAATGAATCTGGGTGGATCACAGTTGC
This sequence comes from Nesogale talazaci, assembly GCA_004026705.1. Classification (NCBI taxonomy): domain Eukaryota; kingdom Metazoa; phylum Chordata; class Mammalia; order Afrosoricida; family Tenrecidae; genus Nesogale; species Nesogale talazaci. The sequence continues at coordinate 135,147 of PVJH01003371.1, forward strand.
TATATACAAGGGGACTTCAAAAGTTAGTGAAAAATGAAATCCAAAGATAGTGGGATGTTTTCAGAAAATTTTAAAGCTCTGTCATAGATGATCATAAAAGATGTATATGAAAATGTAAATAAGTTTTGCCATATATATTTCATAAACATACTAAGTATGCCCCAATGGTATAAAATATCATAATAAATATACTTATTTGGCTAGCAAATAAATTCACAAGCTTATAAAGTATAAATTTGTAGAGAATGTGTATATAAATAAGAAAGCTCAACAGAAAAATAGACATGAGATAATTCAATATATAAGATAGCATAGTGACCAATAACAATATTATTAATTTCATTATTCAACAGAGGAATCTAAATAAACAAAATTAATAAAAATAAATTAATTATTTAATAATAATTTGATAATGGGTCTTAAATAAACAGATTTGAATAACAGTTTCTACTGCTTTTTTGTTTATTTTTAACTTGCCTGAGGCAATAGACTTTTAGTTAATAAAATTAAGACATCAGCAGAAATGCAAAGCTTAAAATGCTGAATGGGACTGAGCATGGCCTATTAAAGCATAGCAGTCCAAGTCATCTGCTTCAGTAAGTGTAGCCACAACTTTCAACATGTTTTAAAAATTAGTATTGGTAGTTTAATTCAGTGAGAAGCAAAATGACTTATAGCACTCTAGAAATAGGTGCTAAATAGAAACAAAATCAGGGTTGTTTTTCCCCATAAACTACAATGCCCCAAAGTTCCTTAAGTACAGATGTTTTCACAACTTACATATTTATTGTAACAATCTATAATGGTAAAGGAAAAATATTGCTATAAGACCATAGAACTATTTTTAAAATTAAAATTGTCAGGCTATCATTTAGTGTTTTAAACTCCATCTAGTTCTATACATGTCTTTCATTAAAAACACCCTCATAGAACTAAGAGAAGTGTCTTTAAAATAAATTCATGCATGCATGAACTAGCAGTTCAATGATTAACTCACTGTATTACCAGACTTCTAGATTGGTATGTAGTGATATGCAGTTGTGCCTCAATTTACATTTCCCTGTTGGATAATGAAATTCTTAATGATATTGTTGCCAATTATGTTTTCCTATATATTGAAATGTCTTGTGCCTATTTTTCTGTTGGCCTTTCTCTTTTACTTATTGATATGTAGGGAATTCTCTAAATTTATAGAGAATTATAAAAATCTATTATAGAATTACAAAAGTCTTCTATTAAAAATATATTATGTAGACTTACTCTTTGTTCTCTTTTTATTCTCCTAATTGTGGACTGTGTTAGATAGGGATCTCTAGAGAAACAAAACCAGGACATTAGTAATTCTTTTTATATATTTATGTAGATAATAGGATATATAAGATAAGAAATAGTTAAATAATCTAAAAAACAGTACAAATAGCTCGGTACAACTCACTTGCATGAGACAGCTAGTAGACTGGCAGTTCTTGCAGTCTTGAGGGCCGTTGAGTAGTCCTCTGTAAAGCAAGTCAGGTTATCCAGCCAAAAGCAGCAAACAGCAAAGAAGGTCACCAACAGTCAGCCAGATGACAGAGTCCAACAGTCCCAGCTCAAGAGATGCATATTCCAGGAGTGTGGTGAAGCAGGGATGGAAGGAACCTCAACTCACAGCAACACAGTCCACCAATTAGATATCCCACATGTAGTGTAGCTTGGAAGTCGAAGCACAGGACGAACAAGTCAGCCAGCTGGTCTGAAAACCAAGAGCAAGAGGGCAAGGGTGGAGCTTGCTGAGCCATTTCTATCTCCGCCCTCCAGTTGATCTCGTGTGTTCATTGGCCATGTTGTCACAACAGACCTACCTATCATTGGTCACGTTGGCACAACAAGCTTATCTATCACATGGGCATTTAAAATTTTTTTATATAGCCCAATTTATCTTGTCCACATTCGAGATAGTGCTATTTCAGTTTTCTGTTATAGTTTTGTCATTCATGTTTAGGTTCACACTCTCTGAGATTAATTTTTTTGTGTATAATGAGAATTATCATTAAAAACAGTATTTATATTTGTATATTTCATTGAGGCAATATCACTTATGAAACCTCAAGTATTTCCACTTCTGCTTAGATAAAGGAAAATTCCTGAATTCTATTCTTTTTTTAGTTTTATTTCATACACACGTATTTGTTAAGTAATTCTGGGAGACAGGATGGTATTTCAAGTCACAGATGTGGGGGACACTTTCCAAAGGATATCTGTGAGGTGACTTCTACATAAGCATGGCAGGATTTTCACTTTGGTAAGAGGCTGAGGTGAAGGAGGGTTGAACTTAGCACTGAAGGAAAAATACCTTTATATAGCCCACTGCCTTATATTGTTTATAGAAGTACCATTATTGAGCTTTATAGATTAGTAATCTTTGATAGCTCCAAAAAGCTTCATTTTATTTCCTTTCTTTTCTGCTTTATCATGTGAAAATAGTGCATGATAGTTATTTTCATATCATTCATATAATCACATACTATGAAGCATGAAGTTCTCATAATGTAAGGTGCGTAGTCTATAAAAAGTAGGCATTCAAAATTTCCCTATGAAATCTGTTCAACCAAAATAACCTCAATTTGCCCCTTTTTGTGTACCTTAATATAGTCTAATTTCAATCTGTTTGGGCTCTTTAACATATAGTTTATGTAGAAGTAGTTATGTAATTTTTAAAAATGGTTTCTTTTTTAGACATTTCTAATTAAAAATTGTTTAATCATTTTATTGTGGCTCGTGCAATGCTTTTCATAATCCATAAATATATCCATTGTGTAAAGCACTTGTGTACATTGTTTGCCATCAAAATTCTCAAAATGTTTGCTTTCTACTTGAGCCCTTGGAATCAGTTCCTCATTTTTTAATTTATAAGTTATTGCTATTTTGTCATATCTTACATTGTCCAATGACTCCCTTCACTCCCTTTTCTGTTGTCTGTTCCTCAGAGAGGAAGTTATATGTGGATCTTTGTAATTGGTCGCCCCTTTCCACCTCACCTTTGTTCCACCCTCCCAATATCTTTACTCTCGACACAGGTCCTGAGGGATTTATCTGTCCTGGTTTCCCTGTGTTTCCAGTTCACAATTTTACCAGTGGACATTCTCTGGTCTAGCCTGATTTGTATGGTAGAATTGGGGAAAAGGAGGAAGCATTTAAGAACTAGAGGAAAGTGGTATGTTTCACACGCTGTTGAATAGATTGGGTTTCAGACATCAAAGAAGAAAAAGAATCATATTATTGTGTGCTCATCTTCCCAATACAATTCCTGAAAAGAGATGGGTGCATAAACAAATGTGGTGAAGAAAGCTGATGGTGCCCAGCTATCAAAAGATATAGCGTCAGGGTTCTTAAAAGCTTGAAGATAAAACAAGGCGCCATCTAGCTCAAAAGCAAACAAGTATATGTGGAACAAGCACAGCCTGTGTGATCATGGGGTACTGAAGAGGATAGGTATCAGGCATCAATGAAAACAAATCATATCATTTTGAATGAGGGGGAGTGCAGATTGGGAACACAAAGTCCATTTGTGGACAACTGGACATTTCCTTACACAGGGGTGCTGGAGAGGAGATGAGCCAGTCAAGGTACAGTGTAGCAACGATGAAACACGCAACTTGCTTCTAGTTCTTTTCTTTCTTTTTTTTTTTTGTGGGCATCACTGCCTCCTGTGGTCATGGGCGCCACCCAGTGCCACTCCTGAGAGCCACCGCTGGACCTGAACCACCAAGCCTTCAGGCCGCAGTCCCGCACTCAACCACTTAAGCCACAGAGGCTCAGCGCTTCTAGTTCTTAAAATTGAATTCTACCCTTTGTCTCACATTTTGGATATGTCATCAAAATATTTCAGTGCCTGGAAAAGGACATCTTGCTGGGTAAATAAAAAGACAATTAAGGAGTTAAACTGACACATGATTGCAATAATGGATTCAAACTAAACCATTATGAGGACATAGCAGGAGCTTACAGGGTTTTGTTCCATTGTATGTAAGACCTCTACTGGAACCCATTCTATGGTTCCTATAAAAACAACAACTTATTTCTTACTGATAAGTTTTTCTATCCATACCACACTATAATTGTTATAGCTAGTTAATAAGAAATGGATCTGGTAGCTGCAAATCCCTTACCTTTGTCAATCATTGCTTATGTTGCTTGTTTTATGTATTTAATAGATGAACTCCCTCACATTAGATTAATTGCTTTGAAATTTTGGGTACAAATGAAAGCCGAATTATCAGATGTTCCACATCTACTGACCTGTCATAATATTTCCCCCTTTGCCACTGCAAGGTCTGCAGTTATAAACCACCAGCTTCTCCATGAGAGAATCTATGTACATAAAGAGTGACTGTCAAAAAAAAAAAGAGTGATAGTCTCAGAAGTTGAGAGGGACTTTTCTAACCTGTCCTAGGGGGTCACTTTGTGTTGCCATTGATTCTGGGCAGTGAGAGTTTGAATTGCATATTAACGCATTAAATTATTCTGATTGACTTTTAAAACGATGGCTATCCTGTTCATGAAATATATTTATTTGTGAATAAAACTCTTTGGAAAATGATATTTATTCTTCACAGTATTTAGGGTTTATGTTCAGAAGAGATATTGGCTGAAAAGTTTCATATAGTGTTTGGAAGGTGTTGAATCAAAATGTAAAAGAAGTGGTTGTGTGCGGGACTGCAGCCCACAGGGTTGAAAGTTCAAATCTAGCAGCAGCACTGCAGAAACTGGGCTTCCTACTCCCACCAGGGCAATGATGCCACGAAGAAAATGCAAAAGAACAAAACAAAAACAAAATAAAACAGAAATTTCTCCTGGAAAGAGTGCAGCCAGAATGCTCCTTAGAATCAACGGCGATGGAACTTCATCTCACCTGCTTTAGACATGCTAGCCTGACAGGCCAGTTCCATGAAAAAAATATCATGTTTGGTAAATGGTAGAGTTTCAGAGGCAAAAAGAAAGACCCTCTAGAAGATGAATTGCCACAGTGTTTCGAAAATGGGTTTACACATAAGAACGTTTGGATAGTGCATGACAGTCCCATCTCATCATCACCTTCTCCCAACAATATATATTCACTCATTGAAATAGTTTAATATAGTCCTAATCACTCTTTCTTTATTCCTTCATGGAATTTTGGTGTGATTATTATTATTTTTTGTTAAATATTTGGAATATTCATTGATATGACTATCTAAGCGTAATATTTCTGTTGTGACAAGATTTATCACTATGTTAAAGAATTTAGTAATTCTATTTTTTAAGATATATAGAACTTTCTAAATTTTAGTCTTCTTTTATATAGGTAAATTGTGATTTTTTTCAATGATTTTATTGGGGGCTCTTATAGCTCTTATAACATTCAATGTATCATTTGTATCAAGCAAGCATATTTGTACACCAGTTGCCATCTTTATTTCCAAATATTTTCTACTTGACCCCTTGGTATAAACTCCTCTTTCCCCCTCCTTTTTTTTATAAGTCATTTCATTGGGGGATCATACAACTCCCATCATGATCAATACATATATCGATTGTATGCAGATGATATTTTCACACTTGTTGCCATCATTACTCTCAGAACATCCTCCCTCCACTTAGGCTCCCAGTACCAACTTCCCATATTTCCCTCCCCTCCCTATTCCCACCCCCACCATGAAGCCTTAATAATTTACAGGTGCTATTACTTTTTCATATTGTACACTGTCCAATGTGTCCCTTCACTAACTTCCCTGTTGTTCATACCCCAGAGAGGAAGTTGTATGTAGATCCCTGAAATTGGTTCCCCCTTTCTATTCCACCATCCCTCCACCCTCACTATCACCATTCCCACCACTGATCCTGAAGGGGTCATCTATCCTCAGTTCCTCATGTTTCTGAGTCCAGTGTACATTCTCTGGTTCAGCTGGATTTGTAAGATAGAATTGGGTAAGAGGAAGCATTTGAGAACTAGAGAAAAGTTGCATATTTCATTGCTAATACACTTTACTTTGACTGACTCATCTCCTCCCAGCAACCCTTCTGTAAGGAGATGTCGCTTCACCTATTGATGGGCTTCGGGTCCCCAATCTGTACTCCCCCTCATTTATAACAATATAATTTCTAGTTCTTTGATGCCTGATAACAGATCCCTTCGACAACTCATCTTCTCACAGGCCAGTGTGAGCTTTGTGGGCTTTGTTGCTTCTGAACTGGATGGTTGCTTGTTTTCTTTCAAGTCTTTAAGACCCCAGGTGCTATATCTTTTGATAGCTGGGCACCATCTTCACTACATGTACATATGTACACATTTGTCATCAGAGATCGGATCAGGAGGGTGAGCACACAATGCTATGATTTTTAGTTCTTGAATCCTGTTAACTGATCCCTTTCACACCTCGTGGTTCCACAAGCTGGTATGCTTCTTCCATGTGGGCTTTTTAAAAAGAATTAGTTCATTTTAGCAAAATTATCTATATTATTGCTTATTGGTGTTAATCACAGTATTCCTGAGTATTAAGATATTTCAAAGATTTAGATGCTAACTAAAAGTTGGTTGTTCAAGTGCACCCAGAAGAAATCTGTGGTGAGAGAATGCTCAGAGTCCAATCATTGAAGATCTTAAGGTGTGCAACTGGATTCTGACAAACCAACGGCCATCAAGAGTCAGCATTAGCTTGTTTCGCTGTTTTTTGAAGTCTCTTTGTTGTCATTACAATCTTTGTGATATTTTACTTTTAACTTGGGGGTAGATACTTTGTATTTTATCTGTTGACATTCTTGTTTATTTCTGAAAGAGTTATTAACTGTTTTGCTAATAAAATAATGAGTTATGATTTTTATATGAATTAGATCTAATTTATTTAGTGTAATGAATACCATGTTTACTTTCTGTGGATTTAGAATATTTCTTATTTTAAGATTTATCTGACAGATATTTACCCTACTCCTTTACATCTTTAAAAAATTCATTTTATTACAACTTTACATATACACTAAATTTATAAAAATATCTGTATTTTGGGAAGTTTTCATTTGGTGCAAAATCAAATTGCTTGAATCAAAAAGCTTATCAGCCTTCCTTGACTTATGATTTGTTAGAAGTGTATTGCTGATTTCCAAATAGCTGAAAACATTATCATTACCTTTTGATTTGAATTTCAACCATAATTCACTATGTTCGCTAGGCATACTTTGAACAACATCAATATTTGAAATCTGTTCAGCTTCCTTTCCAATCATTTAGCTAATTTTAAAAACAGTTCATGCACAATTGAAAAATTTTTAATATAGCTAGCTTTATAGGTGTTCAATCGTTCCATTTAATAATTTTTTTATTCATTTTATTGGGGACTCATACAGCACTCATCATAATGTATACATACATACATACATACATACGTTGTGTCAGTAGTTACATCTTTTCTGGGATGGGGTGGGGTGGGGTTCTTTTTTTTTTTTTGATTTGGGAGAAGTAAGCCAGTTTTATAGGGCAAGCAAGCTTAGACAATTAGCATATCTTCAAAATTAACAAGTGAATGGCAGCACAGCTGCAAGTCAGGCTAAAGAGGCCAGGGCTGTTTACAGTTACAAAAGCGACAAACTACAAACCCCAGGCAACAAACTGCAACAGAGTTCAGGCATATCCGGCCTGTAGCCAGGTCAAGCATGTCTGGGCCAGACGGCTCCTGACAGGTCCCCCTTTTTTATTTTTTCAAGTAATATCCTCCCGGGAACTCCGCCTGTCTTAGGTTGTCAGGACACACACTCTTTCCTTACCCGTCATCGGTCAATGGCCTTCTAATGTCACCATGGCCTGTCTTAGGTTGGTAGAGAGTGCTCCTGATCTTACCCGTCATTGGCTGTCAAGTTCAGTTCATGGAGGCAGATGGTCTTATCACATACTAGTCATGTGTGCCACTCTGTTCGAGATCGCTCATCTCCAAGCAACAGTAATGAACTTGCAGGGGCCTTGCTTGAATGGTCTCAATCTGTTATTTAATAAATGCCATGAGGTTGTTGAATAATACTGGCCGTAATGGAAGCAAAAGCAATAAACTAACGAGGGGGCCCCACAGTGGCAAGAGGTAAGGCAACAGTCCATTGAGCCCGGTCCACAGTGGATCGGTGGTCAACTCCTTTCTTCTCTTCTCCGAGTCTTCTTGCAGTCACTTGATTTTGTCTCTTACGATTCCAGATTTGTTGGCATAAAGACAGCATCTTTCCTGTAAAACCAAACAAATACCTCCCTGCTCTGCAGCAAGTAAGTCTAAACCTCTTCTATTTTGTAATACTACTTCTGCTAAAGAGTCTACCTGTTCTTGCAAATCTTGTGTAGTGTCTGATGAGGCCTGCATATCCGAGATTAGCTGCCTAGATAATTTGGTATCCTGCAGTTCCAAAGGCCACTGCAGTACTGGTCCCTAATCTTACAAATAGGTCACCTAGTTGCACTGCCCTTTAGCTCTTCCTGCCATGTAATCAATAGCAGGGATAGGGACAGGTTCGTTTCCAGGAATAATATCTATGTCTGGAAGGAGAAAGGCTAGCACACATAACTCTGTCCAAATGCTGGATAACTGGGTAAAA